>JXCR01135995.1:7153-25743 GCA_002079205.1 Phalaenopsis hybrid cultivar | reverse complement strand
GGCTCGCCGTCGGCGCCCTAGTTCAAATCTTCATATTTTGGTCCTTTTCGCTCCAAATTCGCCCCTTTTTGCATCTTTTTGCTCCAATGACCGTAATTCAACAGACCTACAACAAAACATCAAAAATACCCTTCTTTAAAATACAATATCATCATTATTAGTATAAAACAGGTATGAAAATCTCAACATATTTTTCTTTAGTCAGATACTGCAGGAAAGGAAGAGAGAGAGAATATTAGCTACAAAGCTAGAAATGCTACAACAAAAGGACTTACATTCCGTCTAAGTCAAGAAGCCTTCTAATGACTAGGGCACATTAGAAAACCTCTTACACAAAAAAGGTAAGTTATGTCGGTCGAGTTGGAGAAGCATGAGGGCTTTTCCTTGGAGCATGCAAATATGATCCAAATGTCTATCACAATCGTAAGAGCGGAGGCCCTAATAATTATGAATTAGTATAAGCCCATGCAATGCAACCCATTTTAAAACTACCTAAAGGCCATGCATGAAAGTAAAAGTACAATTTTTAAATTAATGAATATTTAAATGCTTAATTTTACCTATCTTGAATGTTTTACTTAGGATTTTATAGAAATTTTAGGATTTTAAGTCATAAAAACCTTATATTTTGTTTGTGATTGCTAGAAAAACCTCAAAACTAAATAATGAAGTAATTCAAATATTCAAGCATGTAATAAGGCATGAAATAAGCTAAATAAAACAATATAATAGGCTAATGCCACTAGGTTGGCAACATATCCCAGAAAAGAAAAGGCTGCTGGACTCTAGAAATATATGTCCAGTCTTATATCTATACATCAATATCAAATGTAGAATTAAGACATGAGATTTGATCATCTGCTCGTAGTCCTCACCATGTGGTTCCTGCGCCAGCACGCCACAAAACTCATGTCTGTATCTTATTTCTTCAACAGGAATCTACCAGGAGTTTAAAGGATAAATAAGAAAAATGTAAAAAGAATCAAACTACACCAAAAAAATGTTAGCTTGGAAAGCCATGCAATGTATAATGACTCGTGCCTAGTGGGGGAGTTAAGAAGCATTTGCAAGTAAAGGGTTAATAGAAATCATGGCATGCACCCCCAATTTATGGTACCTATATGTGTGCACATAAATGTATAAATCACTAAAAAAGAAGACCTTAACAGACTACTATACATATAAAGAATGCAGTTGCATCAAAAGAACAAAACAAGAATAATGCCTTACTAAAGAAACCAAAAAAGCAAAGAGCAGTAGCCAGACATGAGAAGACTTTCAGTTATCCTAGTTCCTAGCCTAACACACCATCCAATGAAAAGCGTCCTAACCAGCATCATAGTTCCTAGAGTAAAGTCTCTAGTTTTTGTATGACTTTGATGGGGTCACCACACCAGCCCATTCTTATAGATCCAAGAGATCTAAATCACGTAACAAAAAAGGGTGATATTTTAAAATAACTAGCCTTACAAATTGCCTAACTTATACTGTCTAAAATTATGACAGATGATAAATATATGGTCAAAAAATCCATTTTTATGCTTTTAAAATAAAAAACCACAGAATGTGGGTTCGTGACGCATATGATGCACTTTAGAGCCCTTGGATCCTTAGGACAATCATATTATTTGTTGCTTATGATAATAAAACTTACATTCCTCACTGAGGAATGAAGTGCAATTACGCATGCCTAGGGACATGGAGTGCCATGCAACTAAGAGGCACAAGCTACAAATGAGTTTGAATTGAGTAAAAGTTTTCCTATAGAAATGATTCACACCTTACTCAAGAGGCACTCACTGAGCATACATGCAAATATGCAAGGTATGCAACAAGAAGTGAAGGTTAGGTAAGTCATGGAGGTAGTCACATTAAAGAATGGGCACGCCATGAAGGCAACGACTTGAAGGTTGGACATCTTTCTTCGCAACTTACTTTGCTTGCCTTATTGCATTTTACATTTAGGAATGGGGATGTCAAATGCATGAAAATGTGTGTTTCCATTCCTCATCTTACATTGAATGTTCTTATCACTTGCATGAGTTGTTTTTGTCGCCTCTCGAGCAAGGTGTAACTCCTTCTTGAGGTTGAATGTAATCAATTCACCCATCTTTCGTATTCCATATGAGTGTGGTATTCTTATTTTTTTTACTTTCTAAGATCTTTAGGATGGGACCGGTGTCAGCGACCCCATTAAAGTTATACACTTAGACTTTCCCCATTCTTCACACACACATAAATGGATGTGACCAGGACTCCTTGCTATAGATGCTTTCTAGACTAAGACTAAGGTATAGTAAAGGTTTTACTTATTTAACTATTATTCCTTATTTTTTGCCCTAGTTAAGCATTTATATGTTGTCATTGTGTGTTTATTGGATGTGCGAAAATGCACTAGTATACTTAGGGACGATCTTCTTATAAGAAGCCATTACCTAAGATAAAAAAGGGGGCATTAATAATTTAAGCTAACACTTTTTTTAGGTGTCTCTATGCTCTACCACCTCCATTCATGGATCATTATATGTTGCATGTAAATAACCCATGTTAACCCCTCTATTTTATAGATCAAGCCTTTTATTTAGACTTTATCATGTAATTGTTGTTTAGAGTCCATAAGATTTTTTATTAGGAATAAGGCACTGTTGCGGGTTCCGAGGCATTTAACACATAGGATAAGGCATGTATATGTATAACCTTGTCGCCTTTTTCTTTTCTAGAATAATATGTCAACCTTGCGACACCAACCTAAGCATATTAATTTATTCATATGGCTTATATATTTTCATGTTGTGTGTTGAATTGTTTCCACTTTCTTATTTGTTGGTTTATCTTGGAATCTTGGAAAAATGCAACTAGGATGTTTAAGGACCTAAAACATTTCTTTTCAAAATTTAATAATAAAATATTAAGATAAGAAAATCAAAATTTTGGATTAAAATATCAAAACTAAATTGGCATTTTATTTATGCTTTGCTTGTATGCATAAAATTTAATCCGATTTAAAATGGAGAACATAACATGGAAAACACCAAAATCATATTTAATAGGTCCTCCATGCATAAGTTTACTTCTAGATAATTGCATCATACATGCATTTCCCAAGGAGAAGCCCTTGAACTTTTATATATCGACTGGTCAAGCATACTATTTATCTAGAGGGTCATCCAAAATGTTAAAGTTTGTTAAAAATTTCCTCAACCTATATGAGTTATAAGTCATTTGCGTGGTGGTTTTGGCTTTATAGTTGGACCTCACTTTTTTTTCTATTAAAGTGGCATCCTTGCCATTTCTTTGGTGGGTATAAGCCACATATTCATGAACACATTTATACAATAATAAGGTGTAGAGCTTCATTTTGTTAACTTTAGGTCTACCAGGATTTCCATATATGACACAATTCATGGATTGCTGATAAGGAATTTTTTGTCAAGTTTGTTCATTCACCTTCTCGACTAGGTAGAGTTAGAGTATCTATAGCTTTTGATGATGGATCCATATTGTCCTGACCCAGCAATTTCTATCCATTTAGGGATTCTTCATATTTTTTTTGATAGACCACTTTTAAGCCTAACCATTCGTTTGATATATCAAAGATTTCATCTCATTGGCTTCAATAGCCTACAGTCCACATCTCATTTAGGATTCATTGATGCAGCCTCTGCCCTTATAGCCATGTTAGACTTGGAAGCATGATGTGGATCCTACTTGACAACCTAGTTACTTCCTATACCCCATTTGTCGATAGGTTGTTGCTTGTAGTTGACTCAGTGATTTACTTTCTATTCTATTTCCCGGTATAGGCTCTTGAAAGCATAGAGGTGTTGATAATTTAGGTAACCATTTCTTTTTGAAACCCTTTCACTAATTGCCATGATAATGTAAGCAAGACTTCTATTATTGAATGTATTCTTTGGTATCTCTCATGATTTAATTAACCAAAAGGATATGTTTCTTTGGAGTTACTGTTGCCCATAAAAAAATATGTTTTTTTGGTTATTTGGTTATGTGTTGCTTATGTAAGGATTATTTTTATGGATACCGTGTTTTGAGGTATTTTGATCTGATTATTTTTCTATGTACACTCTCGACCTATCATAGGAAGATTACCTTATATAATCTCTCTATGTTTATTTTTAATTTTTTTGTTTATTTTTTTCATAGATTCTCATATTTTTTATTCTTTCTTCTCTGGATTATCTTTGATGATCCAGAAGAGTGATCTACTTGAAAAGAAGAATTCATACAATGATATATACATGTATATATACAAGTATCCTGGAAAATCAAAAAGAAGAGACCAAGATTTCATGCCTGAATTCTAAGGTAAGGAATTTGAAGTTTATCCCCTTGTGTTAACAGTTGTAGAAGGAGAGGAAGGGTTCCATCTACTGTTCCTGTCAGGCTGTTTGGGTCTTGGTGTTATTTTTATTTACATATATATATATATATAGTTTATGTTGTTGGTTTCTCTTCTTTTGCCACAGAGATGTATGTTTGTGGATGGGTCTCCCTTATGAGAATGAGTTAGGGGACCCTCTCCATTTGTAGTTTGCCTTATTTTTATCAACATGCAAGGAGCCGAATAATGCTTCTTTCACCAATACATACATACATATATATATATATATATATATAAGTAGGCAAGCTGACAAACATGGGTTAAATTAAAAAGAACCAAAGAAACATGTTTCTTGTTATCGTCTAATGTTTTATTCAAAATATGAAGAAGAGTCTTGTTGAAAGCTTCAACTAGAACATTTGCCTTCATATGATAAATTATATGATAACATCAATCTATGTCATGCCTTATGAAAAAGTTGTTGAATTTCATGTTTTGAAAAGTAGGGTTAATATCAAAAATAATTCTTCAAGGTACACAGAAGTTGTGGTATAAAGTAACAAAGGTCTATAAGAGATTGGAGCTATTGGTAAAGGAGGTGTTATCAAATATTACTCAACACTTTCAAAGCATGTTGACATTTTTCATCATGTGAACATGACATCTTTTTCAATTTATACAGTGAAAGGATAACACCTAGCTGATAGTTTTGAGATAAAGAATCTTTAGTACACCAAATATCATTGAAACAATTGTAATTATGTTAAGAACTTAGGGGGAGACATATCTAAGACAACTTTAATAGTCTGTTGATTGATTTTAATTTTATGATGATGGATAACAAATCCTAAAAAGTTTCTGGGGGTAACACCAAAAGCGAACATTAGATGAGTTACTTTACAATTAAAATGTGATAATCATTCAAAGAGAATTTTCAAATCCTACAGATGGTTATCTTTTTATCTATTTTTAATGAATAAATCATCTAAATGCACTCGATGTGATTTTGAATGTGTTCATTGAAAATCTTGTAGGTCGCACCATCATTTTTTAATCTTAAGGGCATTATTATGTAATAATATATCTTAATTGGCATTTTGAAAGCTGTAAATTTTTTACTTCTGGAACCATTTTGATTTGATTGTATCTTAACAAATCATTCATGAAATAGAGGATTTCTTGAAACGATGCAATGTTCACCATCAGTTCTAAAATCTGCAACAAGAATTCATCCTTTGGGCAAGCTTTGCTTTAATCTCTGAAGTTGAGACAGACCCAAATTTGAGCATTCTTCTTTTTGACTAACACGACACTTATAAACCATCATGGATATTATTCCTTAAAAATAAAACCAGCGTCAATTACTTTCATCATTTTAGCCATTACTTTTTGCTCAATTTCTAAAACAAACTTTTCTAAGAGCTTACTTGACTATCATTGTAGTTTGTTCTAATCCCAATTTTTGAATTGTAACTTCCAAAGCTAATCCAAAAATCTCATCATAATTTTAACCAAATTGTCTTTGTACTCTTTTAGACTTTGATCATATCTGTAGATTCTTCTTCACTGAGTAGTAAAATGATAAAGGTTGATCATGGTTATTTCTTTATTCCAAGTACAAATTTTATCAAATCATATATAGTTGAATGGACTTCTTCTTCAAATTCTAGCAGAGCATCTTCTATCGGAAGATCTTTAAATTTTTCCAATGTATCTACACAGGCTTCATGTACATAATTAATAACAACCAGATAAAATTTCATATCATCGACTGACCTGACTGTTCTTAATTCTAGACCTTCTCTTAAGTTGAAAGGTTGATTTTTATTACTCCAAAGTTCTTCAAAAAGGTATGATTTATCTTTTTTTAATATTGTTCAGGCACAAAACTAAACCGAACAAGTTTCTAAAAGAATGGAGAATACCATTTAACAGATAATTTCATTAAGTGAAAAGGTGTGTCTTCTTCAAGTTTTACAGTAGTTTCAGAACTAGATGAAGAAGAACTATGATGAAACTTCATTGGATTTGTGCCCACAGTGTATACTTCCTTAACTACTCAATCCTCAATATTATTAGGAGAAATCGGGTTCAAGGTCATTGCTTGCAAATAGTGATTAATCTTATCAAGCATTGACTTGTATCCATATTTATCTTCAACTTCCAAGGAGATCTTGAGGTGAGGCTTCTTTTTATTTATTTTCATTGTATTTTTTCTTATATTTTTCCTCCTCAAAACTAACTTCTAAGTCAATGCTAATAATTGGATTTTATTTCTACTTAATAATTATTTTATCTCTTCCCCACCCTCACTCTGACCTTGACCTCAGGTTTGTGTTCTAGAAGAGTCTCCACCTTCTTGTTCCATAGGAGCAGTGGAAGATTGTTGAACTAGAACAAGATGGCCTTGATCTTTTCTCTTTTATTTTTTTAAGCATTCAAAATTTTCTTTTTTATTCGGTACAACTTCTAAAGAGAAATCTCTTTTTGGGGGGAGTGTATTAAGTAGCATATTCATGAGTCTATGCTTCATGTATTGAAAAAGGTTGCAAATCTCTTTTTATGCATTACTTCCATCCTTCATAACAATATTTTTCTGTACTAGTGTAAAGATGAAGGAACCGTTATGCTCATGAATCCTTGGTCGACCCAGAAGTGCATTGAATGATGTCTCAAAATCAATGAAATGGAATTTTTTAAACTTTACTAAGTTACCGTTCTTCAACAGCAATGTGATTGATTTGAGTGCTCTCTCACCTTTCTAACTAAAGCCTCCTAACATCTTCTTATATGTTGTTAACTTGCAAGCATCAATATCAATGTATTACAACATCTATAATTTCATTATATTGATAGTTGCACTGGGATCCACGAGTACTTTAGAGAGAATGAATCTGCCGATGCTGATAGAAATGTACAGAGGATGGTTGTGGTTAATTGTACAAAGCAAGAACTCTATTATATAAATGTTACTTTTGACTATTCTTCTAATGAAAAAACCTTAACTAAGGAAGTACAAGAGAGAAGAGCTAAAAAGGTCTCTCGATCAAATAAAACTCTAAAAAAAGCTTTTTTCATTTGCTTTAACAAGATCAAGGCATCATAAATGCTCAATTTATCAGGTCAAATACTAAGATGGGCTAGAATGTTATAGTTCACTTTATGATTTAATTCACTGATTTCTTCTCAAACAGGTATTTTTTGTACCAGTTGAATGGTCTCCTTTTGAGTAACTACTTGTTTTACTTTGTCATTTGTGGCTATTTTTGGAGGTAACACATTTCTACTTCCCAAAATCACTTCTCTTATAATTTCCTATTACTGCATTGAATTTGTAGATGTCTTTTATTGAGTTGTAGCAACTAGATCTTCTATATGTACTTCTAAATCTAAGAATTCTAATTCGATAGCCATGGGTGTGTGCTAAAATTCAAAAAAATGTACACCATTATCTAAGCTATTGTAGTCGTTATCATCATTACTTCTTCTTTGCTATCATTGTAATCGTTGAGATTTTATATGATTTGAGAATTTGTGTTTGAAATAAAATTAGATCCAAGTAAAATTGTTTGTTATCACAAACATTTTTATTATAAATAGACAAAATGTTGCCAAAACTGAGACTCTTTGCAATATATGTCCTTGGAGGTACAAAAAAACAATTATGTAGAGTCAATCGATTGATGTATTTATCCCACAAATTTGTAACAAACAATCTAGGAGAAGTAGCCCCTATTATAGTCTTTGAGTCTTCAATTTTCTTCTTTTCCTTGATCTTCTTCGTCTTCAGTTGTGGTATATTTTACTCCTCCACAATTGATAGTGACAGCTTAACAAGTCTCAGACTATGAATAGAAGCTTACACTGAAGCAATCTAAGTTTTGTTCAATATCTTCTTAGAAGCTTTTGTCTACATCATGCTCCACGCAGCATTGGTTTCATATGGATTTATCAAAAACAATAGGTTCAATCAAAAAAATATTGACATAAACTTTTTAGGATCTCTCAAATACTCTTTTAGGGTCATTATGTTTCTTATCTTAAAGTTATACTCAAACCATTCATTGAAACTGAAGCAATCCTCTATGGTGTGACATATAATCATGTGGTATGGACAGTACTTCAAGTAAGCCTTCTTGCAAACTTCCTACAATTTTTGTGGTTTGGGTAATTTAAACTCCAATTTCTTGAGTAAATTGTACAACATATTATCCTCTACCTTATTCTTGATGGAGTACATGTTTCTTAGTCATTTAGCCATTGTCAATATCAATCTCTTATCTCTCTGGTGGGATTACTGCAGTGACAATTATTGATCGTAATGTTTCTTAGACTAGATTGGTGATAGTTCTGTTGAGATTTATTGGCCTGAACCAACATCGGTCTCTTTCTCTTATATATCATTGCAATGGTCCTAGATTTCTTCTTATAAGTTTTTGATGGCTTCTATCTCTCAATCTTCTCAATAGTTGTTTAGCTTCTTCTTAGAGAATCCCAGCTTTACAAAGTAACTTCTTAAAGGTCTTAATGGTAAAACTTTTGAGTAGAAAAGCTACTGGTCTATGGACACTCTTTAATAGAATCTTGAATACATATTTCTTCTAAAGCAATGATTTGCACTTCATGCTCAAATTTCTCCATCACAGAATATAGTCCAATGAAGTCTCCCTCTATTTTTGTTTCTCCACCGTATGATCATCGATGGTGATGTGATGCTAGATTTTTTAATTCTGCAAATTTTCTTACATAATTGTTTGATAAATCTATGTACCAGTCAAAGGTGACTCTCGAAAGACTACTGACAAATTGATGAATTAATAAATCATTGTTACTCCACAAGTGTGAAACAACTCACCCAAAAATGTGCAAGAAGTTGTCAAGGATTTTGAGTCCCTTAAAAAGTTTAAAAAAAACATGATGCAAAGCCCTTAGAGCATTGAATTTCATCAAAGGTTTTTAATTAAGGTTTGCCCTTCAAAATTAATGCCTCAACGTTAGACTATGTCAAGGCTTCTTTCACTGGTTGTTCTACTAACTGTTTAATATCTAACTCCAGTATTAGACTGAGTAGATTCCTTCCTTGGTTGACCACCCCTACTAGCAGAAATTTTCTCTTTTTTCTCATTAATGACATGAAAAGCTTATGCTTGATTAACTTTTGTTGGCTTTGCACTCGACGACCAAGGAAGGGTGTGAAAAGTAGTCATCTTAACCATCATGTCTTCCTTTCACTTCTCAAAACAACTAATTTGTTCATCATTCTATTGAATGAACTTTTGTATGGCCTCAATGAAACTCTCCTTAGTAGTTAACAACACATCTTATAAAGACAACGAAGTTCTGGTTTCAACCACCTGAACTTTAGCAAAGTCTCCTTCCATGAAATCTATCAGATCTTCTCTTCATTGTGGGACACTTTTTCTCTTTCCTATAACGACTACTTGATATCAACCCCGAGTTGCTCCAAGGCTTCCTTAATCAACTTCAATTTAATTATCTTGGGATTAATCAGAAAACTCATACAAGAAGTACTTCTATTACCAGACTATGGTATCACAAATTCAACTGTTAGCACTAAGAATTAGTGTTCTCATTAAAAAAATTGTCTTATCAAATTTTCAGAATTATCAACCCTATAAACATAGGTTTCCAAACCATCTCTTTAGTTTTGATACTGTAACTCTAGATGTCTTATCGGCAATATCAACATGTTGTAAAAAATTTTGTTTCTAGCACACAAACCAGATACATCAAGGAGTAATCTCTTACTATCACTCATCATATTAGACCAAAGAGTTCTTCATGTGAAACATTAAGCACCAATCATAGTGCAAGATGAGACTCCAACGCTACACATCCCATAGCTTTAGAGAAATGATAACAACAGCTAAAGTAGCAGCAATGATAGTAGGATGAACTCCTAAATACTGCTTTAACGAAACTAAGGTGGTGGTGGAACAACAATAATAGAAACTTAAATAGTAGGATGATTTCCCAAGTAGAGCCTAGTAGAGATCAACAAAGGTAGAATCTCTTCCTTCTTGGTAACCATCCTAATGAGCTCAGGATGCTTTTCAACAAACTTATTATTCTTTAGAATAAAAATTGAGCTTTAATCTTGTATGAACATTGATGCGGGTAAATTTAGTGTGTTAATTTTGCAATTACTTTTCAATATTACAAAATACCCATGACATATATAATAATAAATATGCAATGCAATCCTAAAAAAATAAATTTAATAAAAATTGTTCAACTTTAAAACTATTTTAAACTATCAAATCCCCTTTAAAAATAACACAAGTATATGTATCACTTAAATAATAATTGTTCAACTTTAAAACTATTTTAAACTATCAAATCCCCTTTAAAAATAACACAAGTATATGTATCACTTAAATAATAAATGGCTCTAATAGAGTCTTAGATATTGATCTCACAGGAAAGTTGGAAATGCCTGTAAATAATTCTTGAGACTATAATGTAAAGTACTATTTTAAAATACAAAAACTAAAGTGCAAAGTTTGAATATTAAATAATAAAGTGAATGCTATTTAAAATACTGTTTAAAGACAAAGTTAACTAAACCAGAAACTAAACTTTCAAAGGTAAAATTACGAAAACAAAACGAAGTTTTTGTTGATGGAAAGTTCAAATTTAAGAAAGCATCCTTCCCCTTACAATGAGCATATGGATTTTGAAGAAATTAAAATCATTTGAAAATATATATTTAAAAACAATTTTGTGCCAATAGGAGCAATCCTATTCTTTACGCTCTTCTGCTATAAAGAGCATTGACTAATCTAGAGTTTGGTCCCTAATTCCGTGGTTAGGCTGGGAGGATACCAGCTGGCACTCCAGAGCTCCCACGACTCTCTCCCCCGAGGGCTAATAATCTCGCACCAGTTTCCAATCAACTGGACCAAATTGGAGATTTTAATCTACACCTTAAATCTCCAATTTTGCAACCAATAAAGTGTATTTCCTTATTTATTTGCACCCAATTCCATGGTTGCGATACTCTCCCATAAAATCAAATGTGATTCTCCCAATGTTGTAGAAATCATATCCCTTTTCAAAACATATGTCTCTCAACAAATTTTAACATTTCAATTGGCCAAATCAAAAAGTAAATAAAGATCAGAGTTCAAATCATCACAAATTATTAATTTTTAAAGCCACAGAAAACAAAATCAATTCTTCACAAAACCATATCTCAAATTAGGGAGAAGGATAAAGAAGATTATTTGGAATTTGTGAGCATGATACGATAAAACACAGATTTCATATATAAAAATAACTTTACAAAATAAAAGAAATAAAAAAATAACTTATCTCACAATCTTTCCCAAGTAAATCCCTGGAAGTTCTATCCAAGCCTCTCTCTCTTTACACTCCCACTCAATTCTCTCTTAGAAGTGTAATAAAGAAGAAATCTCTCACCTTCCCTCTCCTCTTACAACCCTAGAGAAAAAATCTCTTCTTCTTTCTTCTTGCCTTTCACGCAAACTTTCTCTCTCTCTCTCTCTTTCTCTTTCTCTCGTCCCCCCTTTATAACAAGAAGTTTCTCTCTTTTATTTTGGGCTACCTCCTTTAAAAAAGAATTCAAAATTCCCTCCAAAAGTCAACTCTTTTGAATTCAAAATGTGTCATTTGATCCAAGAGACATATCCCTTCATTAAAGAACCTTCCAAACTGTCTAGATGCATTAAATTACTCTAATAGGTGTGTAGAAAAAGTGTTCCTTTGACTCAAAATGGGTTTAGACTCATTGATCAGAGTTGAAGTTGAAATCATTTTTGATAAAAAAAACCCCTCTATCATTGTATACACAAAATATGAGTATACAAAACTTTTTGTTTATTTAAATTTGAGCCCACCTGTTGAAGTAGTTGAATCGAGCACAATTACCAAAGTAGTTAAATCAAGCCCGCTTGTTGATCCAGTTATATTCATCCTCCTAAAAAGAATGACCTAGCCAACCTATGTGAGGTTGGCTATCGGAGGAAGACATTAGGACTAGTAACCACATTTGTCAAACTCTTATTAAAAACACTGCCCCCCCACTTGAGACTCAAATATTTTCACCAGGAAGTAGGAACGAGTTTCGTACCAACAACACCTAACACCCACATCACAGTCTTTTCATCAAGACAAAAGAGAAAAACATCATACAGTATAAGATATACTACGTCCATTATTTTAATGCTTCTCTCATTTGTATAAAAAGATGAAGAAAAGAAAGGAGGACATTTCCTACCTATCCAGAACACTTTCAATCTCATTTCTCTCTCTCTCTCTAAAATCTTATAATTCCGTGAACATCTTATCAAAGATAAGAATTTAATACATTTCCTAAAATTCCCTCTAAAGATTCTCAACTAGCACTTCTAAATGAAGGCGAGCACTAATTCTATCACCAATATTATGGTTCACGGTCACACGTAGTAAAGGCAATTTTACTTCCAAAAAAATCACTTTCTGCAACCCAAAGGTCAATTATGCATGGTGAAGCGCTTGTAGCAGTACAATATCACCACAACACCTTTGGGAGTCTATCATGTCAGTCTTTCTTTTTGGCATGAAGAGTCTTTCTATTCATGTTCACCAAACTTTATTGAAAGCTTTGGCCAAGTTCTTTCCCCTCGAGTAATAAACTGTGGAATTTCATTAGTAAATATTATTGCGATGGGCAAACATATTAATCTTGCTCCTCTTAAAAGAAAGGTCGTCATAAAAAATGATCAGTCGGGTACCCCAAAATGATATATAATGTGATTTTGTAAGGAAGCATAACATATTTCTGCTCTCACTGCTCTCAACGGAATGGCTTTGGCGTACTTTGAAAATTAATTGCTGGTTGTAAAAATAAACTGGCCTTATGGGAGACAAAGGATCAATAGATCCTATAATATTAATTCCCCAAGCCTCAAAAGGCGACGATTTAACTATAGGATGCAAATAATTAAAGAATTGGTGCAATATCAAGCTAAAAATATAGCACTCGTGGCACCTCTAAGCAAACTTAATGCAATTTTGAGTCATTGATTGCCAACAATACTCAAATTTTTTATCTTTAACTTCATCATATAGATGGTTTGGTGAGATCTGGCTATGCTCTCATGTATTTTGCTCATGACCTTACAAACTTCATCACTTTCAAGGCAATAAAGTCACATCTTATTGAATAAACATCTATCCAAAGTGTCATTCATGATCGTAAATGAGATGAATTTCCTATAAATTTGAGTAACTAAACTGCGATTACCTAGGAGTCTCCTGACCAAAGGAAAATAAGTTGAGATTTTCATACCTATTTTATATTGATTTTGATGGTATTACACTTTAAAGAAGGGTATTTTTTATATTTTATTGTAGGTATGATGAATTATGGTCACTGGAATAAAAAGATGCAAAAATATTGCAATTTGGAGCAAAAAAGAGCAAGAAATGATATTTTGTCCTGTCACCTTTCGATAAGTCTTTGGATGCTTAATCTCTTTTACAATTCTTACATATTTTTGAATGAGATTAAACTTTAATAGGAGGTTATTTTCATGCTTATTTTGTAGGACTATCTGTTAGGAATGCAACGCAACTGAAATGGGGCAAAACGGAGCTAAAACGGAGCCAAACGGTGAAGCTGCGCAGTCTGCCCGCCGACGGTGCCAAAACAACGCCGACGACGAGATTTACGCAAGAAGACCGAAAAATGACAGAAAAGCTCGCCGACAACCCCCTCGAGCCCGCCAACAGCATCCGAGACGGTTATGGGTTGAAATTCAACGTATTTGTACGCTTTTTGAAAGGTTTCTTGTGGCAACTCTCCAAGCTTTGTCCCTATACTTTAAAATAATGAATTTAGGTTAGAAAAAGAAGGATTTTTGTGAGAGGAATGTTAGGAAAAGTGTGGAGAAAGTTTAGGATTCTTAGAATAGGAGTAGAAATGTAGATTTCTCGCATTTTGGAGAGATTGGAGAGGGGATTTTGAGAGAATTTGTAAGGAGATGTTCTAGCATTGCATNAAAAAGGGTTATCTTTAGAATTAATATTTGCATTTAGTTATAGTTACTATCTTTACATTTAACACTTGCATTTAGGAGTAGTTGCTAGATAAAACATCATTTTAATTGACATTCCAAACTCAAGTCTAATAGTAGTAGATTAGAATTTGACTAAGGACCTCTTACCTCGCTTCCCTGTGGGATCAATAAACGGGACTCCACTAGAGCCCTGTATTACGTGAGCGATACGTATACTTGCATTTGAAATTGTGACTTTACAAAATCATTATAAATATATAAATCTGGGTTCATAAATTTAAGCATATATAAAGTCGCTGTCAAATTTTTTGGCGCCGTTGTCGGGGAAGCTTTGGTAAGAACTTTAAGAGAATTTTAGTTGAAGTAATTAGACTTAGACTTGGAAAACTATAGTATCGTAAAAAAAAATAATTTTTTTTGTTTGAAAATTGTTCTTATATGAAAAAGTGTTAAAAAAAGCTGTTTGTGTGAAAAATAAGGTGTTCGTGAAGATGTTTTGTTGTGTTGAATAAATTTCATATGTTATTTGTTTAATTGTTAATGTATTGTTTGTTGTGTTGTGTATGCAAAACAAAGGATCTGCAGGACTTGTGCATTATGATCCTGAGTTTGAAAAAAATAAAAAAAATAAAAATGTAAAGAGGACTCAAAAAATTAGAAATGAAAATGGAAAACTTTCAAGATAATCACTTAGAAAATCATCATACTTCATCGAGGGATTAAGTAAATCCTACAACAGATGAAATTCAATCAAGTACACAAAACCCTGTCGTAGAAGCTGACTCATTTGAAATAAATCTTGAGATTATCCAACTGGTGCAGAACAATTAGTTTGGGGGAACTCTTTTGCAGGATCCCTATTTACACTTATCAAATTTTATAGAACTTTGTGTTATATTTCGTTATAACGGTATGTCATACGATGCTGTTAGACTAAGGCTTTTTACTTTCTCACTAAGGGATAAGGCTAAAATGTGGTTATACTCATTAGCACCTGGCTCTATTAAAAATTGGGATGAGTTAACTCAGAAATTTCTAACTAAGTATTTTCCACCTTCAAGGGCTACTAAACTTAGAAAAGATATTATCTAATTTTGTCAGAATGAAGGGGAATCAATATACGAAGCTTGAGAAAGATTTAAGGTACTTCTAAGAAAGTGTCCACACCATGCTCTGCCCGATTGGTTAATCATTCAAACTTTTTATAATGGGTTAGTAGAATCCCTTAGGTTTATAATTGATGCTGCTGCTGGTGGATCTTTAATGTCAAAATCTTTTGATGAAGCATATGCTTTAATTGAAAATATGGCTGTAAGCAAAATTTAATGGCCCTCTACAAAGGTAAATCCTAAAAAGGTAGCCAGTGTTTATGATACAGATGAGATTTCAATTCTTGCATCTCAAGTTTCTACAATATCAAAGAAGTTGGACTAATTTGGAATAAACCAAACTCAATTTACTCCAGTAAGTGAGAAAAATTCATTAGGGCATATGATTGATTCTAACTTATCATATGAGACTTTAAATACGACAAACAACCCATATTCTAACTTTTACAACCCATGTTGGAAGTACCATCCTAATTTTATCTGGAATCATATTACAGACGGTGAAAACCAAAAATGGGAAAATAATCATCCAAATCCTAATGGAAGTTGGAATAATCAGGGGAACACAAACTAGAGACCTTCATATTTATCGGACTCTAACAATGATCAACAATTTGAGAATAAAAAGATGTCTATGGAAGAAGTGGTATTGTAAATGGCAAACCCGTTGCAAAGTCAAAATGCTGCGATTAGAAAAATAGAGAATCAACTGATGCTAATTCACTTAGCAATAGACCCCAAGGAACACTTCCTAGCAACATTGAGATCAACCCTACAGAATAATTCACTTAGCAATAGACTCATTAGAAACATAGAGAATCAACTGGGACAAATTGCTAATTCACTTAGCAATAGACCCAAAGGGACAATTTCTAGAAACATTGAGATCAACCCTAAAGAGAACACTAATGAACAAGAGAAGTTGTCCAATAGATCAACCCTAAAGAGAACACTAATAAACAAGTATAAGCTGTCCAAGTAAAAAGTGGAAGAAAGATAGAGGATGTGGTTAGAAAAGAGAAAGATGTTGTGAGAGAAATAAAGGAAAACTAAAAGACCTGAAGAACATGTTTCTAAGGATCTGGAAAAATTAATATCTCCAACTAAAATCAATTTAGAAAGACCACCACCTCCATTTCCTCAAAGACTTAGACAACATGAGTTGGATAAAAAATTTTCAAAGTTCATGGATGTACTTAAAAAGATTACAATAAATATTCCTTTCGCTGAAGCATTGAACTAGATGCCAAGTTATGCAAAATTTATGAAAGAGATATTAAACAAGTAAAAGAAATTTTGGGATTACGAGACAATTGCACTAAGTGAGGAGTGCAACGCTATACTTCATAAAAATTTTTCTTGGAAACTTAAAGATCCTTGTAGCTTCACAATTCCTTGTGCAATTAGAAAAAGATTATGTGGGAAAGCTTTATGTGATTTAAGATCGAGCATTAATGTGATGCCTCCATGTATATTTAAATATCTCCCACTACTATAACTCTTCAGTTAATTGATCAATCTATCATTTATCTAAAAGGGATTATAGAAGATGTGCTTGTTAAAGTGGATAAATTTATCTTTACTATAGATTATATTGTATTAGATATGGAGGAAGATAAAGATATTCTCATTATTTTGGGTAGACCTTTTCTTATTACTGGATAAGCTATGATAGATGTGCAGAAAGGAAAGTTAACTACAAATATTAATGAACATGAAACCACATTTGATGTTTTAAAGGCTATAAAATATCTAGTTGAAAGAAATGATGATGATTGTTTTCGGATGGATGAAATTGATTATCTAAGTAAAAACTATTTCCAGAAAAGTTTTGAGAGTATGTTAATAGATGAGATAGAAATGAGCTTTCATGATGAGTCTAAAATGTTGTTTAATGAAGAATGTATGTATGTTCAAGGGAGGTGTGATGATGGACATTATCCAAAAATAGTAAACTTTTAATTCCATCTGTTGAAAAATCTCATGACCTTAAAATGAACTTACCTCATACAATTTTAAAGCCTGCCTATTTGGTGAATTCATATACCCCACCAGTCTCTATATCTTCATATTCGACTCAATCACAAGATGAACCTGAATTGAATGATGAAATTAGTAAGAGATCTCCTATGAAAGAGTTAATAAAAGTCACTGAATGGCATATTCCGTGGTATACAAACATAATGAATGAGATTCAGATGCTGGGGCAGATTATTCATGCAATTAACAGTTAACCCCCAGAGATTTTACCTAGTGACTCTGAGATAAATCCTAAGGAAATGAATTATGAGCAATTTAAAATTATTCAACTGATATTTAGAAGAGAATTCAAGGATTTGTTTCAAAAAAGCTTTGAGTTGAGAGATAAGGACAAGGAAATTGAAAGCTCAATAGAAGAAATTTCCGAAGAATTGTAAGATAATTTGAAACAGAAGAGTAACATAGAAGATATTGATCTAAAATCTGAATTATCTAGAAAGAATCTAATCCAAAATTTGGGAGATCATGAAGTATCATATAAAGATCCATTTCTTACAAATTTCAAGGATGATATTAATATGCAAATTGAGAAAATTACTAGAAGAATATTGGATCTAGAAAGAAATATGAGGAATAAGGATATGAATCAATATGAAAAGAAACAGCTTAAAGAAAAATTTAAACTTGAGAACTTTGTAGGAATCCCTGGTTCTGGAAAAAATTGGGCTATTGATCAAGGACTACTTAATTGGATATTTGATCCAGGTTGAATCATTTATCGAGCTAGCGATGTTAAATTAAGCGCTTTATGGGAGGAAACCCATAGTTATCAGTGTGGTTTGATTTAGTATGCTTAAGAGTCATAATTGTTAGTGTTGTATTTGTTGACCTCACTTTTGGTTGAGGTCTAAAAACTTCTTTAGTAGCCTAGGTCTAGCCATAGGACTTTCCTATTGACTAGTCTTAGAAAACTAGAAAAGGTATCCTCACAATTAGAAATTCAAAATTCTTCTCTTTGCTCAACTTGAGATTCCACATATTGGTCCTAACCTCTAATGTTTAGAAGGTAAGATCATTATGGGAAAGCTCAAGAAGAGTTTTTATAGGGTTACTTGG
>JXCR01135994.1:15039-119127 GCA_002079205.1 Phalaenopsis hybrid cultivar | reverse complement strand
ATGTATATATATATATATATATATATATATATATATATATATATATATATACATATACATATGATTTTCTCACCGAAATTAAGTAAAATTTTTCCTAACAAACACTTTGTTTTTTTTTCTTGTTTCCACTAAATTTCAGCTCACATCTAATGTTTTTCTTCTGTCGTCTAAAGAGAAAATGTCAGGTCAGATGCTGTGTTTTCTTTTCAATTTGGTTGGAACATCGCATTGAACGAGAAAAGGGTACAGCAAGGCATCACTATAGACTTTGACATGAACTTCAGTCAAGTCGACATGGACTATGAGGGTCCCCTAATGGATGCGCTTAGCCGCCGAGCAAATGAAGGGCTACCATCGCTGCTAAAAATCAGCACCCAGAAAAGTTCCTCACTAAAGGGGAAAATGTGATAGTACAGTAAGATCCGATGGAGGGGACTAGCCGCTTGCTGTCTATAATAACTGTGTCGACCGGAGGCCTAATCACTGCCAGTGATGAAAGATTGTCAGATGCACCGCTATGAAGAACACAACGTAGAAACACCAACTGCTAAAAACATAGAGCCTTCTTGAGTGAAGAATGGAGACATAAGAAGGAGGCAGAAAATTTGCTTACCATTGTCCCTTGGGGGTAAATCTATGATCCAGGCATGAGAGAGACCTCTTCTAGATTGCCTGCCATAAGGAAGGAGTTTGAGTTCACTCTAGAGTAGGAGACACCAAGAATTTTAGACACTCTTTGCATGGGTTGCCCAACATGCAATGCCAAGATTCCTACATGTACACGAGCTACAAAGGCATTCATGGAATTCTCGGACTGTAACGTCCTCCATCTAGAGTGCTGTAGTACTTTGGAGGAGTACGCATTCACCGGGAATGGATTTCATAGCATTGATCACCAGAAGGGGGAACCATATATCCCGTTAGATGCAGAGTCATATATTCTGCTGAATACAAAGACAACACCAACTTGGATTCTTGCTGATATTGAAATGAGAGAGTATCCTTGACAGCCGTCGATCCTCAGCACGGCAGAATATTACAAAAATAGTAAAGTAAACAAAAGGTAGTTTGAATTCTATCAAGAAGTTCTAGGAAGAATCATCAATAAATTAGAAGGCTTGGAGTTGTACACCAGGGTCTTCTCTGAAAGCGATGAAAGAAAACTCGTATTTGTTTTCTAAAGACCCATCTTGGCACATTGATGGATAAGTGGAAACTTCTAACCTACATGGGAAGGACCACTCAGAAGGAGCTTACTAGTAAGTATATTTCCATGGTGAGTGGCCAATGCTACTGGTCAACGAATGATACATGAAGAAATATTATACAACTTGATGTTCTCCGGGATGAATTTTAGTGATACATGTTTCCAGAATGGCTATATGGCCAGCGTCTGTGACTTGGTCCGAAGATTTATAATAAAATTAATTTTAATAAAATAAAATTTAAAATTTGCAGTCCAAATTTTTCCTCGTTAAACTTTTAACCATGTAAAGTTAAATATAAATAAAATGCTTGCACATGTATTGCTTAAAATCCACTTAATAATAATTTTTATTATTCTTTTACATTTTGAATTTTGGTGCACTGATGTTTTCATGTCTTCTATAGGAAAATGTTGGGTTAGAGTCAGATATTAGCCATTAATGGTGGCTTGAATCTCACACTTGATGAATAGAAGCCAACCGAGAGTGGCATTATAAATTTTGACTTGTTATGGCCAAGTCAATGTGGGCTATGAGGGCCCCCTAATGAACATAATGAGTCGCTGATCCCATTATTGCTTATATGTGATAGTATAACAATGTCTTTAATGATATTTTTAACTTATGTTTCGTTACTTTGCAACAGAACCAAAATCTTGACCTTGAAGAAAATAAGAATTTAACTTTTTAATTTATATATATATATATTGGGATACTAAGCAAGTATACATATTGTTATCAAGTAATATAAGACTTTTTAATTAAGACCTCAATATCGAACCCACAGGGAAAATAAGCAATATACAGTATTTATCAACAAAACTTCTATTTTAAAAAGAATATAATTTGATATTTAAATTATAAATATTTTTACAGTAGGTAAAATTCAATTCTTTTTATATTTTTGATATTTTGACAAAACAATGAAACTTCTAATGATAACTTGAGTTTTTGTAAAAGAAAATCACTTGATATGAAAACATCTTTCTCCTTATCATTAGTAATTAATAAATATAGGAATTTTATTATGGAAGCATGCAAATTGTGTTGTGCCAAGTAGGAGCAATAAAATTCTTTGCACTTTCTTGAGATGCTATAAAGAACATTAGCTAATTTAAAGTCTCAATAATTATAATGACTGGCTAGGCAGGGAAAATAGTAGCTCTCACTCTAGACTCCCCTCGATTCCCTCCACCTGATCTCGTATCAGAACCTAAAATAATAAACCAAGTTAGGGGCTTTAACCTGTCACTTTAAAGTTTTCTAACTCTACACCTTCAAAGATTATTTTCCTATTTATTTGCTCTAAATCATATAAATCACATTCCCATTCATACAACCTCTTGTTATTCTCTTAAATTGTTGGCTGAGACAATACCAGCCAGGTTCTTACATGCTCTCGTGTTCAGATAACAAATTTTAACATCTAGATAGGCCAAAGCAAGAAGTAAATGAAGTGCATGGATTTAAATCATAACAACTTCTTCCAACATTAAAGATCAATACTCTCCACAACTTCCATCCAACACTTTTAATTTCTTATCATTTCAAGGACCAAAATAAAAAAAAGTATTCAGAATCCTTGGATAAAGTAAAACCACAATTAAGTTTAAAAGTAGAAATCATTGTTAAACCAACAAGAAGTCTCGATTAAAAATAAAAGTAGTTTAAAAATAAAAGATAAAAGCTTATCTCAAATCCTCCGTCAAACTCTTGAAGTTCCTTTGAATCTCTTCTCTTTTACAATTCTATTGACTTTGATAATAAAACAAAAAACAAAAAGAACAAAGTAAATTTAAGTTGTCAGAAAATCTCTCCAAAACAATATGTCAAAACTCCCCCTTTCTATCACTTTTTAGAACTTTCAAGCGCACTTCAAAAAGTTTAAACTTCTATCTTTTATAAATCTCTAAGAGGTGTCTTGATAACTCTTCAAAATTTGTCCCAATTCGATGTATTCTCAAGAGGATGCCTCCTTTCACAAGTCTTTTAATCATATTTTCATTTCTAGTGGCCATAACAAACCTCTTTAGCCAATAGTTGCCTCAAATATCCCTTCAAAATTTGACAAAATGAAGTAAACCGTCACATAACTGACTCTGGCGCTTAAGCGTGGGACCTCTGGTGCTTTGGTGTGGCCTTCTCTGTTTCACCGGAGCTTAACACCGGATTTAGCGCTTAGGCGCCAAAACACTTTTGCACCATTTTAACATTTTTGCTCTAAATTTGATCATTTTTCACTCCTTTTAGCATTTCACCATTTTACTTGTACCTAAAAGAAAAATACACAAATACCTTCCATTAAAGTGCAATATCTAAAAAATAGGTATAAATATGTGTTTAAAAACACTATATATTTTAGGTGTATCAAAATATCCAAAACTTAAAATGTTACTTGCCCTCAAGTGACACTTCAATCTTTAAAAACTAAATAAGTATGATATGTATTTCAGTGTCTTTAGGAGTTATTAAAACTTAGATTTAGAAATATAGTAGTCCAATTTAAAAAAAAAAATATTTAGTAAATGTGACCAACTTAAGGTTTAGAAATTTTTAATGTTAAGAAATAAGAAAATAAGGGTACCTATCTAATTCAAAAATACTGTAGATTTTTCAAATTTAGAATTTTGTCGTTTTATTATCTCTACTTAAAAATTTCTATTAAAATTAATTTTAATTACCATATTATATCCCTAATCTTAAGAGTTTCTGAAGCTTATACTTTAAATAAATCAAATGTGAACCAATTTTTGATTAGACATTAATCCTCAAGCTTCTCATCCCTTACCGTTTTTCCTTTTTTTCTTTTCTTTTTATTTTCTTTTTCTTTTTATTTTTTTTCTTTCTTTTCTTTTTCTTTTTTTTTTCTTTTTCAGACAATGATTACTATATCTTGATAGGCCATTAATGGTTTTGAATTCCACTTCTCCTATCCTAAAGCATAGTCGTGATATAAATCTTTTACAGATAAATAAAATAGTAGTTTTAAAAATTATTTTTAATAAAAGAAATTTAAGTATTAAAAATAAAATTCTAACTTTATAAATTTTTTAAAAATACAATTTTTCTTACTAAAGATAGTTACACTACATTTAACATTTTCTACATAAAATTTTTAACTGAAAGTTTTTTTTCATTACTCAAAATTTCAACTATATTTTCTTACTCATTTCTATAATCAAAATTTTCTTCCCTAATAAAACTTCATATGCATGATCATTTTTCTTTTCAAATCAAATTCACTTGTAGCACATTTGAGAATAAATAAAATTCAAGTTCTAAAAATATTTTCATCCACCCCAAACTTAAATTCTTAACATGATTAAACAGTTTAGCAGTAGATATAGAAAAGCAGGATTGAAAATTCGAAATAACATGCTTACAAAAATTTTTATACCCTAATTATATAAGTATAAAACTAAAAGCAAGAGTAAAATTTATTTTTGATTAAATTTCTATCATTTTAATTTAAATTCAACATGTAGAGATTAAATAGACTTCTAAGTACTGGGTACAAACATAAAACAAACTAAAACACTAACTTTGATTTCCAGTTTTAACATAAAATCAAACACACTAAAAAGATAAAAGAAAAATATAGGGTAGTGGTTATTTTTTTAAGTTTAAAATTTAAAATTAAAGTTAGCACAATTTTAAACTTTTCACAAGACATAGAAATAAGTTTAATCCTAACTAACTAAAACACAATAATCAACACTCAGCAACAATCACTATCCTAGAATTTAAAATAAAATACTAACAAAACAAAACATCAGAGTATAATTAAACAAAATAAAAGTCTCACACATCACAAGGTCTAAATAGATACACAAATACAAATGTAGCAAGTCCAAACCACGTAGTTCAACACATATTACAAACAAAAAAATATATTACTCAGCCCACCTCCTTATCATCCTTAGAATCACCGCTATTCCAAACATTTGTATACTCATAATCAGGGTATCTAGGATATGGAGGAAATTACACTCCTTGGTTACCCCTAATGAAGTTTTCCAGAGATGAATGAAATTTCTCTTCATAATCACTTTTTCTTCTATTATACCTATCAATATGATCTGCAAGACTTTCTAAATTTCTTAACTTATCTGCAGTATAGTTGATATTTTCCATCATCCTTTGCAATAGTTGACTTTGAGTTTCCATAGACTCACATCTATAAGTAGAAGCTCATGAGGTAGATGGTCTAAATGTAGATGCAACAGAGGTAGATGTAGCAGACATTGTCATTCTACAACACCTTGAAAATCCTCCTCTCCAGCAAAAAATAGAATGCTCTAAATATGACTTCACATTAACACTTGTAATTGGCTATAGAGGCAACAATACTTCCTCCCAACTATCATATGTTACTCCAGCCTGCTCACATATTAAAAAGATTAAGGAGGCAATTCCAAAAGCCACAATTGTAACAGCAGTGGTAGAACTGATGATAGTGTGATAGATCAAAGCTCCAATGTTGATGAGCTTGCCTTCCTGAATTCAATAGTTCAACTTTGCTCTCTCTCTGGTAACTTTAATGAGATGATTTTTTGGTAATAGACGACTGAAAAAAATTAGTGCCATGCCTTTGAAGGTGTACTTAACTTTGAGGAGGAAAAATTGACTCTTCTTTCACTTGTAATTTTTGAGAGCCCTTTTACAACAATCAAATAGGAAGTAATCTCATCTAGCTCCATCTCATAGGACTATAGTTTGCATAAAAGTACAAAGTATCAGGTGGTAGATGGCAAAATATATTGATTACTTCTGTTGAAAAAAGTACCAATTTTCATCTAACCATGACTCAATCATCTTCAACCTCGGGTAGGTTAGCATAGAACTCCCTAACTACAAAAATAACGACCACAATAGAAAAATAGTAGAATCATTCCCATTGTCGGCGAACAATTAGATCTTCTATGGATCCACCTACATTTTTGAAACATCGCTCCTGCATAAGTTTTCATGATTACAGACATCACTGTACCTATCTTGAGCTTTTAAACTCAAAAAACATGCTTGAATCAAAGGGGTTTGTTGCTTTACTCCTCTTCATTCTTGGTTCCATTCTATAAATTTCTTAAAATTCCACAATAACATCAAAAAACAAGTAAAATCTACTAAAATCAACTCCTATAAGCATAAACTTCACTTTCTACGATATTTCCACAGGTTTTTCCTCAATTTTCACCATGAACAGTGATTTTTGGGTTCTTCCAAATGTACTCAAAATACATGGTGAAAATCCAAAATTTTTACCTATAAGTGAAGCTCTTACATCAACAAATCCAAGTCTAGCAAATTTTTCTCAATTCCACTAAGAAATATCGACAAAATTGCTTGCTTTAGACTTCAAAATCCAAACTCGAGAAGTTGAAGGTGACGACAAGAATAAAAATGGCATTTTTTGGGATTATTTTCCACTTTTAACCGTTCGTGAACTTATTTTTGTGAACTGACACTTAAGCACGGATATTTGCCTCTTAGGCGCCTGCCTCTCGGGTTACATCATGCTTAAGCATGAGAATATGGCAATTAAGTGCGAGTGCACAATTTTTGATATTTTTGAACTTAAGTAAAATGCACTATAAGCCTAAGTATACCACCCCTAAATGGTATCATAACACTTGAATGACTATTTTTCACTCACTTAACTCTCCTTTTTCTCAAAATTCTCTAATATAACTAATTCGATTTTAGGCTAAAAATAAATCAAATTTTCATAAAAGCAAACATATAAATTCATTCACAAATGAGTACAAATACATGTAACACTTAATTCTCACTCTAAATAGTCTGGGATGAGAAAATCATTCGAAATACAAACACTAAACAAACTAACATAAACTCAAAAAATGGTATTTAACACATAACACTTTAAATAACAACTCCTAACAAACAAACTTTAACACTGAACTTAATTCTAGTATTCATTTGTTAGGAAAAATTCTGGTCTTTCATTAGTCTCTCCTTAGGAAATCGGAATATAAAGTTGATAAAACGGACGGTGATGACAAGCTCTTATACTATCTTCTTCTATCCTTTTTTGTTTAAGATACACCTCCTTATCCACTTCCTCTATTTAGGTAACATGGTTGAATTGAATTTTCAATTGCCATCTAATATGCTCTAGATGTGCATGAATCACAATTACCTTTGTCTTCAGTAAAGCCGATAGTCTAAATTTAGTTGATCTTTTCTGATATTCCTTCAATACTAAAGGCTAAGAAACTGTTATACATCTCTTGTGTACTTTGACTAATAAATCTATTCCTCATGATCTCTTCCTTCTTCTTCAAGTCCATCTCCCATGAAGACATCTTCTCAAAATCTCTCTCTCTCTTAGACTTTAGGGCTAAAAATGAATTGAGGTGAAAGTGCTTCACAAAAACTTCTATGTATAGGCCTAAATCCCTCTAGTAACTCTTAGGCATGTCTTAAAACTGCCTTGGCACCTTTTATTCAACTAATTGTAGTTAAATGTTCTAGAATTTGAATTTTTCACATGATTTTTAAGTCTCACGCTTAAGTGCCGAATATTGGTGCTTGATCGCTAGTGCTCAATTTTGCACTAGTTAACTTAACGTCCAAGATCTCATTTTAGCTTATCTGAATGACAAAATAAAGTCTTAAAATCAATACTAACACATAATAGTCTCAAAAGTACTACCCCAATTTTTCTTAATCTCACACAAACAACATTCAATAAAAGACACACTAAATATTATGGGTTGCCTCCCACAAAGCGCTTGGTTTAATGTCGTCAGCCCGATGTAACCAGTGCTTATTTTGGTTGACACAACATCATCTGATTGTTAAATTTATGTTGATCCCCTACTAAATAAGGTTTCAGTTTATGCTCATTCACTTTAAACACTTTCTCAGTTTTAGGATCTTTAATATCCACAGCTCCATAAGGACAAACTTTTATCACAACAAATGGGCCCATCCACTTAGCTTAAGTATGCCTAGAAATAATCTTAACCTTGCATTATATTGCAATACATGTTGCCCTAGCTGAAAATTTTTAATAAGAGTCCTTTGATCATGCCATATCTTCATCTTTTCTTTTTAAATCTTAGCACTCTTGTAAGATTCATTCCTCATCTCTTGAAGCTCATTTAATTGCAAAAAAATTTTCTCACTGATATTATTCAAATTATAATTGAACTCTTTAATTGTCTTATATGATTTATGTTCAAGTTCAACTGGTAAGTGACAGGCTTTCCTAAATATTAGCCTATATAGCGACATTCATATATGAGTTCTGTATGCAGTCCTATAAGCCCACAAAGCATAGTCAAGTTTTATTGACTAATTCATTTTTGTTGGAATCACAAATTTTTTCATAATTCTTTTAATTTCCCGATTGGATAATTCAGCCAAACCACTTCTCTGAGGATGATAAGCAATAGCAATTCTATGGTTTATATGATATTTTTTTAATAATTTCTTTTTTATGGTATTTCTGAAGTGACTTCCCCCATCAGTTGCGACAACTCTCAACATCCCAAATCTACAAAATATGTTCATTTTCAAAAATTTTGCAACACTTTGAGCATCACATTGAGATAAAGCAACAACTTCTTACCATACATAGTCCACTGCTAACAGTATACATAAATTTCTGAAAGATGAAATAAATGGTCCCATGAAATCTAATCTGCAGACATCAAATATTTCAACTTCAAGAACTAAATTGAAGGACATCTCATTTCTTCTAGAAATATTGCGTACTCATTGACATCTATCACAAGTTTTATTATAAGCATTAACATCTCTAAAAATGGTAAGCCAATACAACCTAGATAGTGAAATTTTGTATGTTGTTTTATCAACACCAAAATGTCCCTGAAAATTAGAATTATGATATTTTTGGATAATTTCATAAGTTTCTTCTAAAGGTACACATCTTCAAATAATAAGATACTTTCCTTGTTTATATAAAAGTGGGCCATCCAAAAAATAAGTCGTAGCTTCAGAAATAAATTTCCTCTTCTGTTGGTATGTCATTCTATAGGGTATAATATCAATAACAAGAAAGTTCACAATGTCGGCATACTACGGAACATGCCACTCATTAATATTGAACAGTTTTTCATCTGAAAAATGTTCTTCAATTTCTTTTTCAAAATAGAGTGGTTGTTCTAACTCAAGTTTTGACAAATGATGAACAATTTGATTTTTAATTCCCTTCCTATCTACTAATTTAAAGTCAAACTCTTGTAAAAGAAGAATCCACCTTATAAGTCTAGGTTTAGCATCCTTCTTTTTCATTTAGTGCTTAATAGCAGAATGATCTGCATGGACTATGCAATGAGTTCCAGTTAAACATGATCAAAATTTATCGAAGGCATATATTATTGCTAATATCAATTTTTTAGTTGTTGTATAATTAATTTCAGTTTTACTAGCATAGTCACTAGCATCACACATCATTTTGAAAAATTATCCCCAATCTGGTGAAACTATAATTGTTGCAGAGACTACTTTTTCCTATAATAGCTTAAAAGCTTTTAGGCACTTTTCATCAAAATTAAAAATTGTATCTTTCTCCAGTTAATGACATAAATGCTTAGTAATTTTTGAAAAGTCCTTAATGTATGGTGTGTAGAACCCAGCATGTCCTAAAAAACTCATAATTTTGCTAACATTTGTTGGATAAGTTAAATTAGAAATCACTTGAGTTTTAGCAGGATCTATTTTCATACCGTTCTAATACAATTCCTCTTGCTATCATAAATTGACATTTTTCCCAATTAAGGACTAAATTTGTTTCTTCACGGCGCTTAAGAACTTTAGATAAATGTTCTAAACATGAGTCAAATGAAGTTCCAAATCACTGAAAAGCTTAAGAACTTCAGAAATGAAGTTCCAAACACTGAAAAGTCATCCATGAATACTTCAATCCCTTTTTCAATTAAATTCTAAATTTGTTTCTTCACAGCGCTTAAGAACTTTAGATAAATGATCTAAACATGAGTCAAATGATTTCCAAATCACTGAAAAGAAATGAAGTTCCAAACACTGAAAAGTCATCCATGAATACTTCAATCCCTTTTTCAATTAAATTATGAAGTTCCAAATACTGAAAAATCATCCATAAATACTTCAATCCCTTTTTCAATTAAATCATAAAAAATTGTCATCACACATCCTTAAAGTGTAGTATGCGCATTACATAAACCAAAGGGCATTCTTTTAAAAGCAAATGTACCACAAGGACGGGTAAAATTTATTTTATCTTGATCCTTAAGAGTTATTTATATTTGGTGATAATTGGTGTATCCATCCAGAAAACAAAAGTATTTATGCCTAGCTAGTCTATCCAGCATTTGATCTTGAAAAGGTAGTGGAAAATGATATTTCCTAGTGGCAATATTTAATTTTTAATAATCAATGTATATTTGCCACCCTGTGACTTGTTTCATAGGTATTGACTCATTATGTTTATTTACAGTCACAATTACCCCTCCTTTCTTAGGAACACAATGAATTGGATTAACCCATGCACTATATGAAATAGAGTAGATAAATCCAACATCTAACCACTTTAAAATTTCTTTTTTAACAGTTTCTTTCATAACATGATTCAATCTCCTTTAAGGATCATCCCTGGGTTTGCACTTCTCTTCCATATGGATTCTATGCATACAAAATCAAGGAGTGATTCCATTAAGATAAGTAATTTTCTATCCAAAGGCTTTCTTAAAATTTTTCAAAATTTCCATCATCCTTTCTTCTTCTTCCATCGTTAATTGTGAGGAAATTATAACTGGTAAAGTAGAGGAATCTCCTAAAAAGGCATATTAAATGTTCAACAAGTAACTACAACTCAAGTTTTGGAGGTTTTTCTATTGATGGACAAAATGATTTATCTTTTTCTATCGTGTCCAAAATTTCAAAAGTTTATGGAACATAGTTTGAATCTTTCTTAACAACATGTTCAAATTGATCTAATTCCTCTTCTTGCTCGTGATCCAAATCTTTTACTTCAGATTTTTCTTCATAATTCGTTTTGGAATGATATGCACTTAGATATCTTATAACATCTATTTTATATCATTCATCATCTTTACTTTTTACAGGATATATCATTGATTTTGAAATGTTAAAAGTAATAGTTTAATCATTGATGCACATTGTTAATTTCCATTTCCAAACATCTATCATTGCTCTTCTTATGGCTAAGAAAGGTCTCCCCAAATGATAGATATCTCTTTATGTTCCTCCACATCCAGCACAATGAAATCAACAGGAAAGATAAATTGATCCACTTTCACGAGGACATCTTCTATAACTATTTTAGGCTAAGTTATTGAACGCTTTGCTAACTGCAGAGTTACAGTATTAGGGGTTATTTCTTATAATTCCAATCTTGTGAATATTGATAATGACATAAGGTTAATGCATGTACCCAAATCACAAAAAGTTTTCCCATAGAATATATCTCTTATCTCACATGGAATTGTAAGGCTACCAGTATTTTTAAGCTTGTCAAGAAGCTTCTAATGAATAATTGAACTGCACTCCTCACTAAATGCAATAGTCTCATTATCTTCAAGCTTCTTTTTCCTGTTGAGAATATCCTTTATACACTTTACATAGCTTGAAATTTGTTCAAAGGCTTCAAAAAAATGTAATATTAATTGTAATCTTCTTAAAAATTTCTAGAAATTTTATAAATTTCTTATCCAACTTCAATTGATGAAGTGTTTGAGGAAATGGAGGTGGTGGTTTTTCTAAGTTAACTTTAAGTGGATAAATAGGTCTTTCAGATTCTTTTGGAGTGTCCTCTTTTGATTCTTCAATTTCTTCTCTCTCTACTTTATTTCCTTTTTGAATCCTACCTTCAAACTCTTTTTTGCTTCTAAGTTGAATGGTTATTATTTTCTCTTTATTCTGGTCATTAAGGTTTGTTTTAGTATTACTAGGAAGTGTTCATTGGGATCTATTACTTAATGAATTTGTGATTTGTCCAAGTTGATTCTCAATATTTCTAACTGTAGCTTCTTGACTTTATAATTGATTTCCCATTTGTAACACCACCTATTCTATAGATGACTTCTTCTCCTTAAATTGTGTATTATTGTTAAAACATGGAGGATAAGTACATCTATAATTATTATTCCCTTGGTTGCTCTAATTTCCCAGTGAGTTTCCTTGATTGTTCCCCCATTGCTGATTATTACCACCCATAGTATTATTCTAATTAAAGTTGGGATGATTCTTCCAACCTGGGGTTATAATAATTTGAATATGGGTAATTCAGTTTGTTATTTATAGCATTCAAAGTTTCTAATGATGCTTGAGAATTTACCATTTGGCCTAATGAATTTTCTTCAATCATGGAGATTGGTTTAGAAAAAATCATTCCAAATTAGTCTAACTTCCTTGAAATTATAGCAACTTGATTTGCTAACACAGTAAATGCATCAGATTCTTGAATATTGGCTACTTGCGTAGGATTCACCCTCTGTGAAGGCCATTGAAAAGTATTGGTAGCCATTTCTTAAATTAAAGCATAAGCATCATAAAATTATTTTGACATCAACGAACCACCAGCAGCGATATCGATAATAGATTTAAGGGACCCAGCTAATCCATTATAAAAAGTTTTAATTATTAACCAATCTGATATAACATGGTGTTAACACTTTCTTAAGAGTTCTTTAAATTGTTCTGATGCTTCATAAATAGATTCCCCTTCAAATTGATTAAAAGTTGTAATATCATTTCTATGCTTCACAATTTTTTATGGTGGAAAATATTTAGCAAGGATTTTTTGTGCTAAATCACCCAAAGTTCTAATAGATTCAGGTGCTAAAAAATTCAACCACATCTTAGCTTTATTCCTTAGTGAGAAATGAAATAACCTAAATCTTATGACATCATCTGATACACCATTGTATTTAAATGCAGAACACAATTCTAGAAAATTGGCAAGATGTAAAATTGGATATTCAGTTGGTGACCCTCAAACTGTTTATTTGATATCAATATTATAATAGCATGTTTAAGTTCAAATGAATTAACCACTACAATATGTTTTTGAATACTGCAATTAAGTTTGACATAATCTCATAAAGGTTTATATTCTTGACGAATTTCAGAATTTTGATCATTTTGATTTGCCTTTTTTGAAATTTTTTAAGAATTTTCAAAATTTTTTATTTTTTTCTTTTTCTGATTTCTTTAACAGTTTTCTCTCATTCAGAATCGTAGGGCACTAGTCCTTTAGAACCTGAACGATGCATACACTAACATAAAATAAAATATTACAATAAGATATTCCTACAATAATTTTTAAAGTTTAAATAAGACTTTCTAATAATAGAAATTTGCTTTCAATAAATTTTTGAAATCTTCCTTGGCACTTGCGCCAAATACATGATATCTGAATATTTCTTATATGCGGCATTATAATAATGTATTTGATGATATTTTTCACTTATGTTTCCTTACTTTGCAAGATAACCAAAAACTTGATCCTGGAGAAAATATGAATTTAACTTTTTAATTTGTATGTATATTGGGATACTATGCAAGTATACGTATCGTTATCAAGTAATATATGACTTTTTGTTTAAGACCAGAATATCAAACCCACAGGGAAAATAAGCAATATGGACTATTTATCAACAAACCTTCTATTTTAAAAAGACAATTATTTAAACTATAGATATTTTTACAGTATGTAAAATTTAATTCATTTTGGTTTTTTTATATTTTGACAATACAATAAAACTTCTAATGATAACTTTAGTTTATGTAAAATAGAAACACTTGATATGAAAACATCTTTATCCTTATCATGAGTTAGTAATAAATATAGGTATTCTGCTGTGGAAGTATGCAAATTGTGTTGTGCCAAGTAGGAGCAATAATATTCTTAAGACTGGCTAGGTATGGAATATAGAAGCTCTCACTCTAGAGTTTCATCGATTCCTTCTACGTGGGGGCTAACATCTTGTATCATAACCTAAAATAATAAACCAAGTTGGGGGCTTTTCCTGTCACTTTAAAGTCCTCTAACTCTACACCCTTCAAAGATTATTTCCCTATTTATTTGTAGTAAATAATATGAATTACATTATTATTCTTACAACCTCATGTGATTCTATCTAATTATTGACTGAGACAATACGGGACCGGTTCTTACATGCTCTCACAACAAATTTTAACATCTGGATAGGGCAACTCAAGAAGTAAATGAAGTGCATGGATCTAAATCAACACAGCTTCTTCCAATATTAAAGATCAATAATCTCTACAACTTCCATCCAACAGTTTTAATTACTTATCATTTCAAGGAAAAAGATAAAGAAAACTACTCAGAATCCATGGAGAAAACCAAACCAAACTTGAGTTTAAAAGTAGAAATCATTGTCAAACCAACAAGAAGTCTCGATGAAAACCAAAGTAGTTTAAAAGCGAAAGATAAAAACCTATCTCAAATCCTCCACCAAGCTCTTGAAGTTCCTTTGAATCTCTTCTCTTTTACATCACCCTTGACTATCATAATAAAACTAAAAACAAAAAGGAAAAAGTAAATTTGTGGTGCCTGAAAATCTCTCCAAAACTCTCTCTCAAAACTACTCCTTTCTAACATTTTTCAGAACTTTCAAGCACACTTCAAATGTCTCAACTTCCTTCTTTTATAAATCCCTAAGAGGTGTTGTGATAGCTCTTCAAAATGTGTCCCAATTCTATGTATTCTCCAAAGGATGCCTCATTTCATGAGTCTTTTAGTCATATTTTTGTTTCTAGTTGTCATAACCACCCTCTCTAGCCAATAGTTGCCTCAAATGTCCCTTAAAATTTTGGTATAATGAAGTAAACCCTCACATAACTGCCGATGACATTTAAGCGTGGGGCCTCTGACGCTTAGGCACAGCCTTCTCTGTTTCACCGGTGCTTAAACATCGGATCTGACGCTTAGGCGCAAAAACACTTTTGCACCATTTTCACATTTTTTCTCCAAAGTTGATCCTTTTTCACTCCATTTAGCATTTTTCACTTTTTTATTTGTACTTGAAAAGAAAACACCCAAATAGCTTCCATTAAAGTGCAATATCTCAAAAATAGGTATAAAAATGTGTCTCAAAACACTATATATTTTAGGTGTATCAACCGTCGGGAAGCAGAAGGGCTATTGTCACTGCTAAAATCAATACTAAAGAAGACTCAACTTTGAAGAGGAAGATGGTAGAGAAATTCCCAGCTGCACAGGAACCGATAAAAAAGGGTCGGTCACCTACAGTCAATGATTATGATGCCGAAAGGAGACTTAGTTGATGCTTTTATAGAGAGAGTTCCAGATGCACAGTTAAGTAGGACACAACGCAGGAATGTCAACCATCTTAAACACAGAACCTTAGAATGACTTAAAAAGAGACGTGATAGAGAAAAAGACATGAGGCATACCTAAATTCAAGAAGAAAAAATTTACAGCCCGACTATGAGGGGGACTTTCACAAGCCCTCCAATCACAGAGGATTGGTCAGAAACATTTGTAGAGCCTGTACCTTTGGTGTTTCTGATAAGCTTTGATGTGGAGCTGTACAGATCATCTAGATGTGGAGCCATCCATACCATAGTTTGCAGAGCCATAGAAATAATGGATCATTTCAGAGACCGAGTCAGAGGAGCAACCCCGACAGTTGCAAAGGATCCCCAAGTCAGAGCTGGAAAAGATGAGCAGGGTCTAAAAGTGAGAATTTTAGTACTATGAGGAAATCCAAGGAAAGTTCATCAATATTACGGAGGGACTTCAAATACACACTCTAGTGTTCTCTGAAGGTAATGAAAGAAAAAATATTAACTATGTCTTTGTTCTGATAGATAGGGGTTGAACCAGTTTGCTGAAGAAGAAGATGTACTCCGAGCCGCATAAGTGGATGTGGGGGAAGGAAAAAATCACCATACAATGTTGAAGTTATTATTATTTTCATAAGCACAAGTAAGAGAACCCCCCCGCGTACATTTTAGAACATGACGAGGTGGATTTTATCTCATCTATAATAAAAAGAATGATCTAAAGGAATGTAATGTGTAGTATTTTACCAGCGGACTATGTTCTTAATAGATGCATCATCAACATCTTTGAAGAAGGAGATTGCATTCCTCCCCACATTAACCATCATGATTTTGGTAGGTTGTGTTGTGCAGTTTCATTTATGAACACTAGAAACATCTTATTTGGGAAAGAGATAGAAGTTTTTGGCCTCGGAGAATCTAGAGGATCAGTCGAGTTTTTATTGTTGATTGGTTCAACACTAATTTTGAAAGCAGATAGAGTAGACTTTGCAAAGCATTGATTTCATTGAATATCATGCCGCAAAGTCTCTGTCACCTTGTAAAGAATGGCTGACAGCAAAGTATGATTTAGATTTCAGCTAGATCCAAAATTGGAGGAATTACACTCGTACGAGCAATGAGATAAATGTACCTCTAAGTATACGCAAGGGGTCTTTAGTTTTAGAGCATGGCTTCGAAGGTTAACTTGATCACAGGCTTACCACAAGTGACGGACATACACTTTCTACTTTTTACACTACATCAAAGCAAAGAAAACATGATAAATGATACTACAGTTTCCACTAATAAACTAATTATGTCATTTTGAACAGTTTCAACATATGATCTATTGTATTGCATATTTTAAGTAGATTTAATGAAGTTTATTTTAGATTTCAGCACATGTTATTGAGTTGCCTCTTGTGTGATTGATAAAATGCCACAGGACCATATCTTGGTCCCAAATCGTAACTAACAAAGAACGATACAAAAAAATTGGATAATAAATGAAAATTAAAATCCAAAATTAAGATAAAATCAAATGTGAAGGAAAACCTCCTACTAAAAATAAATAAAGAATAAAAAATGATAAGCTATTTTTCTCAAGATATTACGCTCTGTGTTCTCCACACACATACAATGTTCTTCAAAAACTACGCACTCTTAGTAGGACGAAATCCACTAACCCAACAAAAATCCCACTACTCACACTTTGCACAAATTCCATGAAGCCTCACATATTTTGCACAAAACATTACACTATTCATGAAATTTTTTTATCATTGCAAGGATTCCGATTCCGACAACAAATATTTTGCAATCCATCCTTGTTTTCCACATTCATTAAATTTTTGGGTCAGTTCAAGGATTCTGATTTCGTCCACAAATTTTTAGTGTTCCATCCCATTTTTTCAGCATTCATGAAATTTCTATTTTGATGTAAGTACTTTTATTCCATCCACAAATTTTTTGAATTCCATCCCTGTGTTCTGCATTCATGAAATTTTTGGGTCAGTGCAAGGATTCAGATTCTGTCCACAAATTTTTTGAATTCCAACGTAGTTTTTCACATTCATGAAATTTCTGAACCCGTGCAAAGATTCTGATTTCATTGACAAATTTTCTACATTCCATCCCTATTTTTCAAATTCATGGAATTTCAAGGTCGGTGCAAGGATTCTAATTATGTTCATAAGTTTCTGCATCCTTTTCATAAGTTTTCCATCTCCAAAAAATTTCAAGGGTCAATACCTAAATTTTGATTCTCTTCTGCTACCACTTCGGTTGGATGTGAGTCCTTGAGCTTTTCTTTCCAACATAGTAAATTCAAATTCCTAAAATTGGTGTGAGAACTACTTAAATGGCAAGAGGCTTCTGATTATCATTCTAAGGCTGATACCTAAATTTTAGTTCCTATCCGGTTAGTACCTAAATTTTGATTCCCTTCTATTACCTTTTGGTTTGGTTGTGAGTCTACCAGCTTTCCTTCCCAATGTAGTAAAATAAAATTTGTCAGATCAATATGAAACTACCTTAAATTTTAAGAGTCTTCCAACTAAAATTCTGGAGTTCGTACATAAATTCCAGTTGTCATCCCATGGTCGTACCTAAATTCTCTGAATCCCACTGCTACCTCTTGGGTTATATGTGAGTTCCTGAGCTATCCTTCCCAATGTAGCAAATTAAAATTCTTGATATCAGTGTTAGTCTCCCTAAAATGGTAAGAGGCTTATGGTTCTCATTCTGGGGCCAGAACCCAAATTCTAGTTCCCATATCGGCGTCTGTACTTAAATTCTGATTTGCGTCCACTACCTCTATGGTTTTGATGTGAGTCTCGGAGATTTTCTTCCCAATGTAGTAAATTCAAATTCTCGTAATGAGTGTAAAAACCCCTTCAATGGTAAGACACTTTCTATTCTTATTTTAGGGCAGATACATAAATTTTAGTTCCCATCTCAAGTTTAGTACCAAAAATTGATTCCCTTCCACTACCTTTTGGGTTTGATGTGAGTTTCTGAGCTTTCCTTCCCAATGTAGTAAATTCAAATTTTCTAGATTAGTGAGGGACACCCTTAAATGGTAAGAGGCTTTTGATTCACATTTTTGGGCTAGTATCTAAATTCCAGTTCTCATTCCAAGGTCAGTACCAAAATTATGATTCCCTTCGTCTACCTTTTGGGTTGGATGTGAGTCTCTGAGCTTTCCTTCCTAGTGTAGCAAATTCAAATTCTAGAGATTCTTGTGAGACCCCCTTAAATTGTAAGAGGCTTCCAATTCTCATTACGAGGCATGTACCTAAATTCTAATTACCATCCCAAAGTCTGCATAAATTCTAATTCCCTTCCACTATCTCTTTGGTTGGATGTGAGTTCCTGAGCTTTCCATCCCAATGTAGCTTATCTCCTCTTAGCTCAGATGTGAATCCCTTTGCTTTCCTTCTTAATGTGACGTTCTACACACTTAGAGTTAGGTGTAAGACCCACTTTAAGGGAGTAAGGCATCCTATTCTCATCTATCTGTTGACCTCACCTTTTGTTGAGGTATAGTCTCTTCCTAAGAAGCCTAGGATCTAGCCATTAGATAATTTTGTTGGCTACTCCTAGAAGAATATTAAAGGAACCCTCATCATTTAAAATTCTAAAACACTTCTTTGCTCAACTTGAAGTTCCATAAGTTGGTTCTAACCTCTAGCACTTAGTAGGTAGATCCAATATGGGGAAGCTCAAGAAGAATCTGCATAGGACTGTTTGGTCGTAGGATCAACCATGGGTGGTGTGGTCTTAGTCAGTCTTACACACATTGAATACCCCTCACCTTCACTAACAACCTAAACCCTTTACAAAACATGCTTAGCTTGATCCCTTACCAATTTGGAAAATCATGTGGGTGATCTGCTAAACTATTAGCCCTAGGGTAGGGTCTGACTAAGACCAGCACATGGAGGATCTATAGTGGGAGCTCAATTGGTCTCATGGATCAGAATAGGGTAATTTTGTGATTAGTATCTTCAATTGGTCTCATCCTACCCAAAAACCAAATTTAGCCTTTTGCCCCCAAACATCCTCAAAACTACAATATGCCGGCGTTATTTCAGGGTTGGTGGGGAGTTCCCCGTAAGAAGCTATCGATCACCGGAATTAAAATCCCGTCCCCCACATCGAAAGGACGTTGAAGTATGAAATCAAATTGACCCCATATTTCTCATAGTTTAAAATGAAAGAGCATTGTACCTCAAATCCTGTATTATCCCGAAGGATAAACACAAGACTTGAGGATGAGGATCGATCAAATAAACTAAGAAAAGTATGACGTCCGTTTGTTCTACAAAACTTTTGTATTTGCCGACAAGTTCCGCTATTTAATATAAAGGATTAAATAGGGTTTATATTAAGCTGGGTTCGGACATGCTTCCTATAAGGGCAAGCCTCTATAGTTAATTACATCTTAAATGACCAAAGCCACCTAAGAAGACTCTTGATAAAAATCAAGAAATGTTATCTTCAAGGAATTTTAAAGGGAAGGACTCTTCAATGAAATCGGACGTAGAGCTGTGAAAGGGGACTGGTTCAAATTTAGAACATTTTATTGTAGAATCCAAGGGGAGAAGAACTGGGGGATGACATGGATCCAGAGGAGAACCTCGATGACTTCCTAAGCTATCCTAATGTTTGGCTTTAGTTTTAAGGAGAAATATTTTGGTGTTTCATCCTACCAAATTTATTAGTTAGGGCTTACATTCATGTGAAATGATCACACAAATAGCCTATAAGATGTGAGGATTTAAGACGTGACAAACGACAACCTCGGAATCCTAATACGAGTTAGGGCTTATATTGTATAGTAGGGCTTTGCAAATGCCTAAAGATAAGGTGAGGATTTACGTTACATAAGGAAGCAACCTCAAAGTCCAATGGCTTTGTTTTTTAAGTCTAAGGAAGATTGGTTTAGCTAGGGAAGACAGGTTTTGCTCTTGAAGATGGCCGTGCTGCCCACCATGCCGGCTCCAAGCTCCTTGCCGCGACAAGTTTGAGTTATCTTGTGTGTCAAGTTATAATATCAAATCAGGAGGCCCTATAGTTGAAGTTCATTAATTTTTATGAGAGCATATTAAAGTTGATTAGAGCGACACCGGTTAGGATCCTAAGGTTCCCTCATCCCGACATCACTATTTTCAATTGGATTCACTTAGTCCAAATGAACTTACTTAACTTCAACTTAATGAGTTCCATAATTTCATTTAAACCATGGGAAGCCTTTTAGAAACCGTAGGTTACCTTCTTTGAGGGATTCCCGATCATCTGATAGAGACATCTTAATTTAGTTGAAGCTGTGCTTCNAGCCCCTATAGTTAATTACATCTTAAATGACCAAAGTCACCTAAGAAGACTCCCGATAAAAATCAGGAAATAATATCTTCAAGAACTTGCAAATGGTAGGACTTTTCAATGAGATCCGACGTAGAGGTGTGAAAGGGGATTGGTTCAAATTTGGAACATTTTGTAGAGTCCAAAGGAAGAAGAACTAGGGGATGTCATGGATCCAGAGGAGAATCTCGGTGACTTTCCAAACTATCCTAATGTTTGGCTTCATTTTTTGAGGAGAAATATTTAGGTGTTTCATCCTGTCAATTTTATTAGTTAAATCTTAGATTCGTGTGAAACGATCACACAAATAGCCTGGAAGAAGTGAGGATTTTGGTCATGATAAACGACAACCTTGGAATCCTAAGATGAGTTAGGGCTTATATTGTATAGTAGGGTTATATAAAGGCTTAAAGATAAGGTGAGGATTTACGTTCCATAAGCAAGCAACCTCGAAGTCCTATGGCTTTCTTGCTTATATCTAAGGAAGGAAGATTGGTTTAGTTGGGGAAGATAGGTTTTGCTATTGAAGATGGTCGTGTTGTCCACCATGCTAGCTCCAAGCTCCTTGTCGCAACGAGTTTGAGTTTTCTAGTGTGTCAAGTTATGATATCAAATCAAGTGGCCCTATGGTTGAAGTTCTTTAAATTTTATGGGGGCACGTTAAAGTTGATTACATTGACACCAGTTAGGATCCTACGATTCCCTCATTCCGGCACCACCATTTCTATTGGATTCACATAGTCCAAATGAACTTATTAAACTCGACTTAATGAGTTCCATAATTTCATTTAGGCCTTGGGAAGCCTTGCTAGCAACCGTAAGTTACCTCCTCCAAGGAATTCCCGATCATTCGATAGAGATATCTTAATTTAGTTGTAATTGTAGTTTTGTGTAATGTTTATGATTAAATTTTGAGTTGTTTTATATTTTAAATGTTGTGGGGGTGAATTTTATCTTGGTTAATTTTAGTTTTAATTTTGGTTTTGGTTTTGTGGCTATCCCGATAGTTTTAGTTTTCATGCAGGGTGGCATTGTTGTTTAGCATGCAAATTTGCAGGTATAAAAGTACAGTATGAAAGTACAAGAAAGTCGACTCTGAAAACTGTAAAAACTTACCTGGCGAGTCTTCTCGTTCCAACACCTGAAACTCAAAAAGCGTGTTAAGGCAGTTTATATGAAATGGGGAGGTAAAATTTTTACGACCTACCTAACTCTAGGTCATATCTTGGTGGGTCCTTATTAATTTGATTAACAATGATATTTTTGAAGCAAAACATATTAAGTTTAGTAGATCTCTGAGGTATCTAACAGGTTAAGAGGAAGAAGCAGGTTAACGCTTCCCTCTTATCACCTGGTGAAAAGCCTCGAGCTCAGTTAAATTTATTATTTTGCTTAATAATTCATCCTATGAACACCCTAATGCTCAGTGAATATTGACGTATCAATTATTCCAAAGAGTAAGGTAATTATCATTTATAATTTAATTTTGAATACTATGTGGGTGAAGACGCTTAAAGAGGCAAGTTGGTGTTATTGGAACACTTAACCAAATTTTGGTCCTAATTTGGCTTGTAGTGTTTAAAAGATGTTTTATTAATTGTGTTTGTTTTTCTAATCCTCATTTAATCAGTCTTGATTTAACTTAGATTACTAAGCCTTTAGATCTTAGTGAGTGTCTTAATTAGTTTTGAAAAGGTTAAGCTTTAGGTGGTCATGATTTATTATTTGAATTTCATTTGACAANTTGTTTTATATTTTGAATGTTGTGGCGGTGAATTTTATCTTGGTTGATTTTAGTTTTTGTTTTGGTTATGGTAATGTGGCTATCCTATTTTAGTTTTCATGCAGGGTGACATCATTGTTTAGCATGCAAATTTGCCAGTATAAAAGTACAGTATAAAAGTACAAGAAAGACAACACTAAAAACTGTAAAAGTGTACCTGGCGAGTCTTCTCATTCCACCACCTGAAACTTAAAATGCATGTTAAGGCAGTTTATGAAGAGCAGGAAAGGTAACATTTTGATAATTTTCATAGCTCTATGCCATATCTTGGTGAGTCCTTAAAAGTTTAATTAAGGATGATTTCATTGAGCTAAGAATATTAAGCTTAATAAGCCTCTGAGGTATCCAACAAGTTAGGAGGGGGAAGCAGGTCCATGCCTCCCTCTCACCAACTGGTGAAAAGCCTCGAGTCCATTTAAATTTATTACGTTGCTTAATGGTTTATCCTGTAAATATCCTTATTACTCAGTTAGCACTAATGTCTCAATTATCCTTAAAAATAGGGTAATTATCACTTGTGAGTCCATTTAAGAATTATGTGGGTGAAGACCCTTAAAGGGCAAGTTAGTGTAATTTGAACACTTAGCCAAATTTTTAATTCTAATTGGGTTTAGTGGTGTTTCAAGGATGTTTGGTTTAATTATGTTTATTTCTCTAATCCTTGTCTAATCAATTTTTAATTTAGCCTAAGTCACCACTAAGCCCTTAAAATCTAGGTGAGTGTCTTAATTAGTTTTGAAAAGGTTAAACTTTAAGTGGTCATGATTCATGATTTGGATTTTATTTGAAAATAAAGATAGGGGTATTAATTTGATTAATTATTGACTTCAAAATTCATACCCCTAAGTCCAGGATCATTCAATTTTAATAAACTTTCAAATTTTACAAATTTAGAAATTTAATAACTTATCTTTTTAATGAAGAAAGCGAAATTGGTTTCTACCAATTAACCCCTTATATTTCAAGCATCAAATAAATTGATTAAGATCAGAGGTTACCCATTCGCCTCCTTAACTTAAGCCTAAATGTTAATTAAGGCTAAATTTTCATAATTACACATTTTCCATTAAGGCTCTAACACTTTATAATTTATCAATTTCAATTCAAATGACTTTGAAATTTTTATCCTATTTCATTCATAGGTCAATTGAGACATCAGAGGAGAAAATGTGATTTTTCAAAATTTAATTTAATTTATTTAATTATTTTAATGCAAAAATAGGATTTTTTAAAGAAATTTCCAAACTTGAACAAGGTGAATTCTAAACCCTTGAAATTTTTACTAAAGGTAAGCGTAGACTAGATAAGCCTTTGGATCAAATTTCATAATTTTTTGAATTCTCTGTGATGTATTAGAATTATTTCAAGTTATGGGTTTAGGGTAGTGAGTTATCGTGAGTGTAGATGAGTGTAGTGAGTGAATTAGCCCTAGACCAACACCCAGGGTTAATCTTAAGGTTCAACAGTCCTAATGGTGACTCATCTTGAGTTTCCCCCATAGTGATCCCACCTACTAAATGCTAGAGGTTATGACCAATATGTGGAACTTCAAGTTGAGTAAAGAATAGGGTAGAATTTCTAATGGTGAGGGTTCCATGTCTAGTTCTTTAAGAATAGTCAATAGGAAAATCCTATGGCTAGACCTTAGGCTACTAAAAGGGAAAAGCTAAACCTCAACCAAAAGTGAGGTCAACAAGTGGACCCCCAATAGGTGTGGTGTGCTGCGCAAGCACACCGTGCGTATTGGCGTTGACCGACGAGATAAAAAAAAACCAATATAACCTCTAAGTAAACATACCCGCCAATGTGTGTAGGGTCGTGTGTGTGATTTGTTTCTACCGGGGAATTAACAGGTGTGTGTTTAATCAAGTCGAGCAGTAGGGACTCTCTCTTGGGTATAGAGAGTGGACTTTTAGTTATGAAATTTCAAAGATTTCCAAAGGATGGGAGTCAGAATGTAAGTGTTGACCCCGAGGTGGGAATTGAAATACAGATATCAATTCAAAAAGAGAGAGAGAGAGAGTCGGAGTGTAACGACCGGCCTCAAATGTAATGTATCAGAAATGTAGGACTGATTCGAAAATGAGAATTGAAATGTAGGTCAATTCTCAAAAGAAAGTGTCAGAATGTAAGGACCGACCTCAAATGTAATGAATCAAAAATGTATGACTGATTCGAAAAGGAGAATTGAAATTTAGGTCAATTCTCAAAAAAGGGTGTCGGAATGTAAGGATCGACCTCGAATGTAATGAATCAGAAGTGTATGGCTGATTCAGAAATGAAAATTGAAATGTAGGTCAATTCTCAAAAGAGGATGTCGGAATGTAAGGACCGACCTCGAATGAAATGAATCATAAATGTATGACTGATTCAAAATTGAGAATTGAAATGTAGGTCAATTCTCAAAAGAGGGTGTTGGAATGTAAGGACCGACCTCGAATGTAATGATTTAGAAATGTATGACTGATTCGGCAATGAGAATTGAAATGTAGGTCAATTCTTAAATGAGAGTGTTGAAATATAATGACCGACCTCGAATGAAATGAATCAGAAATGTATGTCTGATTTGAAAATGAGAATTGAAATGAAGGTCAATTCTCAAAAGAGGGTGTCGGAATGTAAGGACCGACCTCGAATGTATTGAATCAGAAATGTATGACTGATTCAAAAATGAGAATTAAAATGTAGGACAATTCTCAAAAGAGGGTGTTAGAATGTAAGGACCAACCTCGAATGAAATGAATCAGAAATGTATGACTGATTCAAAAATGAGGATTGAAATGTAGGTCAATTCTCAAAAGAGGGTGTTGGAATGTAAGGACCGACCTCGAATGTAATGAATCAGAAGTGTAGGACTGATTTGGGAATGAGAATTAAAATGTAGGTCAATTCTCAAAAGTGGGTGTCGGAACGTAAGGACCAACCTCAAATGTAATGAATCAGAAATGTATGACTGATTCGGAAATGAGAATTGAAATGTAGGTCAATTCTCAAAAGAGGTTGTCAGAATGTAAGGGCCGACCTCAAATGAAATGAATCAGAAATATATGACTAATTCAGAAATGAGAATTGAAATGTAGGTCAATTATCAAAAGATGGTGTCGGAATGTAAGGACCGACTTCAAATGAAATGAATCAGAAATGTATGACTGATTCGAAAATGAGAATTGAAATGTACAAAGCTTATGGTGTTGAATTTGCAAAAGTGTATCATGTGGAAAGGCTGATTTTGTAGAAGATTTGTAGAGCTTTTGAGGTATTATGTAGAATGGAAAATTCTACTGGGATGTGAAGAGAGTTAAGGTAGATAACGATGGTTGTTCTGTGCGCACAAAGAGTAGGAAATTCCAAAAATGGAAGCATCCACTCAGCAGGTTTATTTCATTCTCTTGTTGTTTTCATCAGATTTAATTTTTCTAAAATGTGTTTTTAAAGTTTTAATTTTAATTTATTGATTTTTAAAAGAAATTTGTTTTGTTATTCACTCATTTATGATTATTTTTCATTTGGGTTTTATTCATTATTGAAGATTTGTTGTTTTGTTTTTTGTTCATTGAAATTCTAAACCATCGCATGGTTCGCGGCTTTCATCCATCGCACAAAAAGGCAACAGACAAAAAGGCAAAATTTGAGAGAAATTTCCATTAATCTGCCTCAAAAAGGGATACCATGAATCAGACATAGGCTAATGCCTCAAAAGGTGCATCATGTAATCCATGCTGAAATACATTGAGTATCATCTCATGCTATGAGTACATCGTAGACTGAATAAAATCAGATACAAGTCATGTTGTTAAAAAAAAGTAAGTGAACCCTCTGTGCCTGGTATATTGAGCTCCTGATCAAGCATACCTTCTAATTCATGCTCCAGGATAAGAGTTCCCTTCGCATGTACTTAGAGGTACAACCTTCTCATAGCTCATATGGAAACAACTCCTCTAATTCTGGGTCCCACTGGAATCCATACGGTATTTTACTATTGTCCATTCTGCGAAAGGTTACAGACACCCTACGGTGTCGTACTCCTGGAATGTAGTGCTTGACAACGTCTGCACCGTTACTTTTAAGAACAAGTACTGAACCCAGTGGAAGAGGAATCTCCACAGTTCCTCTTAATTCACTAGGGCCGACTATATCAATTTATTTTTCAAATAGAATATTGCTTTTACTTATGAATGAGACCATGCAGAAAGGTCTCACAAAATCAAGATGGTCGATGTGTGGGGTACTGCAGTCACCTTCTTCGTAAATGTTAATGATGCAACTGTTGGGAATGTAAGTAGCGGGTAGAATATTCCACTTGACTATTCTATTCATCATCCATTTTATCATCGGTGGTAACGGATCCACTTGTTTATAACTGAGGATCCCAGGCAGATTCCCTTGTCTGTCATTCGAAAAATTGTAGCAACAACCGCATTGGATGGTGATCCTTCCCTTTCCCCTCATCCATTTCTTCGGCTCGAAATATGTCCTCTCCATGAGAAGGCCCGCTCGACCTCTATCTCTTAAATCAAAGATGTAGTTCAGAATGCTTCTTTCATCAATTTCAAAGAAAACCCTGGTATATAGCTCAAGGCCTTCCAATATGTTGACAAAATTTCCCTGAACTTCTTCATAGAACTTGAATTCTCTTTTATTTACTCTGCTTATCTTGTAGTATTCTACCATACCAAGAGTTGGCAGCTACCGTGGGCGTTCCTTTCTTCGGGCCTCGGCGGGAACCCAAACTGGTGTTGATCGATCCGGAATATGAGATTCAGCCTCTAGTTGGATGTATGATCCTAGGCACCATGGTGCGCGCTGATCCATCCTTAGTGGGACATATGGTTCATTTGTCGTGAAGTCTGGAGTCTGAGATTTGTTGGTGCTTGAAGTATATTCTTCTAATGTATTGAAACACTGTAAATGCAGAACGTTGCAGTCCAGGCATTCTACAAAGGCACCCGTGACTGATGTCCGGACCGGTACCTCAACGTTGCATGTTGGGCAACCCCTGTAAAAGATATCTGGAACTGGGAGCACATCTGATTCTGTCACAAATCATGACTCTTCATTTGTAGTGGGCAGGCTGGCAAAAGTTTCTCTCAGATCTGGGTCGTAAATATGTCCCTCAGGAATGGGGGTAAGAAAACTGCTCACGTCTCTCTGGCGTTTGCGTTCCTGTCGCAGAAAGGCTCTCTGTTTCTTTCAACTAGCATTTTTGTGTTGCTTCCTGCGAAGCGAAGTATTCAGTAGTTTTCACTATGGGCAACTCTCAAGTCCCTTACTGGAGTAGCTATCATGGAGGGCAGTCGGCTGGGCCTCTCCATCGGATCTTGTTCTACTATCATGTTTTTACCTTTGCGTGACACATTGTCTTGAGTGGTCACCCTCAAAAGTCAAGGCAGCCCTTCCTTTTTTTTTATTGCTGACTACGTCCATTAGAGGACACACATAGTCTATATCAACCTGGTTGAAATCCACGTTGAAATCTATGACACCTCCTTGCGGCGCCATCTCTTCATTCAGTGCGAGGTTCAAGCTGTCCTGGAAGGCAAAGATTGGCCTCTGTCCAGACATTTTTTCTGCAGAGGACAGAAAAAAAAATGTGAGTGGGCTGAAGCTTGACAGGAACAAGAACAAAACAAATTATTTATTAAAGTAAAATTTAGTTAGTATTGGTGAAAAGGCTTATTCATTTTATGTGTGAGTCTCGTTTGATTTAATAGGGTATTTAAGTTCAAGAGTAGAAAAGAGAACGTGTGAAGTTAAAAAATCTTCTTAAAATTTTCATTATATTGAGGTTAATTACAATGTTTGGACCCGGTCATAGACATTTGGCCACATAGATAACCTTAAAATAATCAAAGTTTCAAAGTTTTTAAAGCAAGCAGAGGCAATTGGAGCCAAGCGGAATTAAGCAGCATCAGGTTGCGTAATAGGTTTTCAAGTATCGTCCATTTATTGGTAACATGGGTCTTTCACCCAGCAAGTCCACTAACTGGTAGGCTGTACCTGTATAAACCTTCTCAATAACAAATGGTCCCTCTCAAGTTGGCTCGAACTTCCCACCTATTTTCCAGAGAGTAAGAATAGGCCTTTTGAGCACAAGTGAAAGGTCACCAATTTTGAATGTCCTTGGGCGGACCAATTTTTCATGGGCTTGTACCATCTTTGCCTGGTAGAGCTACAAATGTTGTTGTGCTTCCAATCGTTTTTCCTCAAAACTCTCTAGTTCTTTAAGTCTGAGTTTTGCACTTTCTCCCGTTGTGAGTTGGTCGGCAACGGCTACTCTGAGAGATGGTGTCTAGATTTCTAGCGGTAGCACGACCTCGGTCCCGTACACGAGCATATAAGGTGTACACTGAGTGAGAATTTTGAAAGTCGTCTGGTAGGCCGACAAGGCTTCTAACAGTTTGTTATTCTAATCCCTCTTGTTTTCATCCAGTGTTTTCTTCAAAATCTGTACCAGCGTCTTGTTGAAAGCTTCAGCCAAACCATTTGCTCTGGGATAGTAAATTGTAGAGTATCTCCAAACTATCTCGTGTCTTCTGACAAAATTGTTGATCTTTGTACTTTTGAAAGCTATCCCGTTGTCAGAGATTATTCTTCGCGGTACTCGGAAATGGTAGACAATCTGGCCTTTGAAAAATTGAAGGATGTGTTGTGTCGTAACCTTAGGTAATGGTACTGCCTCTGACTATTTGGAGAAGTAATACGTAGCGGCAAGTATAAACCTGTGTCCTTTAGAATATGGAGGGTCTATCAGACATATTATGTCTGTGCCCCAACACTCGAATGACCACGAGGCAACTGTTGGATGCAGCACATTCAGAGGCTCGTGTAAGACCACCCCATGCACTTGGCATTGGTGACATCTTCTGGATGTATCCATGCAATCAGACATCGTTACTGGCCAATAATATTCAAGTCTTTTGATGTTCATTTTCATTGTTGGTCCTGACTGGTGAGCTCCACACAATTCGACATGTACTTATTTGACAATATTTTGTGCCTCGGCTCTGCTCAAACACCGTAGCCACATTTGGTCGAACGATCTTTTGTATAGAACATTTCCCACCAGAGCGTAAGACATGGCCCTTCTTGTGATGTGTTGCACCTCAGACTTATCTTCTGGCAATTTTCAAGTATGTAAATATTCTATTAATGGATTTCGTCAATCTTCGTTAATGTCTGCAACTGTATTTATTGTTTCTTCTTCTCTAAGCTTGCGTAGAGTTTCACAGTCATTTTGAGACAAGACTCGCCTTCCTTGCACCGTGACTTCGATGGAATCCTCCGGGGGACACAACATTTCCTTAGCAAGTTTTCCTAGAGCTCGGCATGGACATTTTCTCCCCGAGGAATCCGGTAAAAAGTCACCTCAGCAATCTGCTCTAGGAGCTTCATCGTGTACTGATGGTACTCTGCTAGTCTTGGTTTCAAAATTATGTATTGTCCTGCGACCTGCTGGATGACAAGTTGAGAGTCACCATGGATGGCAATGTTTTTTATATCCATTAATATTTCCAATTCCAATCCGGTGATTAAAGCTTCATATTCTGCTTCATTGTTGGTGCACGGCTCTGTCAGGTGGTATGAAAACCTCATCATACCCTTATATGGCATAATAAAGATCAAACCAATCTCTGCTTTTCCTGGTATAACTGTGCCAGATCCCTTGTCTTTCCTGGCTGATGAAGCACCATTGAAGTACATTTCCCAGCGCTGCGCACTAGAAAATTCCATTTGTAGTATTTGCTCTTTTGGTAACACTTCCTTGAGAGAGGACCCAGCTGCAGTGGGTGTGTTGCGAGAAAGTCTGCTAAAATCTGTCACTTGATAGCACAGAGGGGCACAAAAGTTGTATCAAATTGTAATAGGATCAATGACCATCTTGCTAAACGTCTGGAGAGTGCTGGTCGGTTTGTCAAATATTGCAATGGATTAACTTTTGAAATTAGGGTGATCTTATGAGAAAGCATGTAATGTCTAAGCTTTTGGGTGGCAAAAATGAATGTCAGACAATGTTTCTCAATAGGTGGATACCTAATCTTTGTCGGTATTAGGTGACGACTCAAGTAGTAGAGTGCATTTTCTTTACCCTCCTCATTGACTTGGGCTAAGAGGGCTCCATGAGAGTCATCCAAAGCAGCGGTATAAAGTATTAACGGTTTCCCAGGGATAGGGGCTGCCAAAATAAAAGGTGTCATTAAATATTTTTTAACGTCCTCAAAGCCCCGCTGGCATTTCTCTTCCTAAATAAATTTGGTGTCTTCTTTAATCAATGCCGAGAAAGGCTGACACCTGCTTGAGAGATTAGAAAGAAAGTGTCTTAAATATGCCAACTTCCACTGGAAGGAACGTAGTTGCTTCAAGGTTTTAGAGGGAGGCATTTCCAAGATAGCTTTAATCTTATTCGGGTCGATCTCGATTCCCCGATGAAGGACAACGAATCCTAGAAATTTCCTGGTGGTGACACCAAAGGCGCACTTTAAGGGATTCATTTTAAAGTCATATCGTCGTAATCATTCAAACACGATCCTAAAATCGTACAAATGGTCTATTTTTTATTTAATTTTGATGACCAAATTATCCACATAGCATTCTACTTGATTGTGAATGAGGTCATAAAAAATCTTCGTCATTTCACGCTGATATGTTGCTTCGGCGTTGTTTAGGCCAAACGACATCACTATGTAGTAGAAAATTCCAATCGGTGTTCTGAGAGATGTAAGTGCTACATCCTCGGGAGCCATCTTGATTTTGTTGTATCCCGATGATCCATCCATGAAGGAGAAAATCTCATGTGTCGAAGCGATGTCCACCATCATCTCTAGTATAGGTAGTGAAAACTCATCTTTTATACATGCTTTATTTAAATCCTTGAAGTCGACACAAACGCGAATTTGCCCATTTTTTCTTTTTTAACAGGTACAATATTGGCTAACCACGTGGGGTATTGCTCCTCTTTAACAAATTTGGCATCTATCAACTTCTTCAGCTCGGCGATAACTTGTTGTTCTATTTCAAGGCGCATTCTCCTAGGAGCTTGTTTTACTAGGGTTATATTCTTGTCCACCCCAAGTTTATGGACTGCAACCTCTGCTGACAGCCCTGACATTTCATCGTATCTCAATGCAAAGTAATCTTTGAGTTCTGTAAATAGTTTGACCAGTTCTGTAGATTCTTCGTCATCAAGTAAAGAACTTATAAATGTAGGTTGGGTCATTCTTCAGTCCCGAGGTTAATCTCTTTCAATTCATCGACAGTGGATTTAATTTTTTCTTCAAATTCTTGCGGAGCATTTTCTATTGGTTGATCATTAAAGTCATCCTCTATATCAAGATAATCCTCTTCGTACTCACTAGTAACAATCATGCAAAAATCAGAATCATCGACCGGTCCAACTGTACCAAATCCGAAACCTTCTTTTGAATTGGGAGTTTGACTTTTAGCATTCCATAATTTTTCAAAAAGTTGAAATTTTTATTTTGATATTCATTTTGGTAAGTGTCCTTATTGAATTAACTTTTGAACACTAGGCAAGAAGACCAAAAGGCAATTCCATTAATTCATTAGAATCAACATCCAAATTTACATGTTTTTTAAGCTTAGTAGAGGTCGAAGCACAATAAAATTTGATTGGCTTTGAACTAACACTATAAAATTCCCTGACCTCTAAACTCCCAACCTTTTGAGGGAGAATTGGAGTAAGGGTCAAAGTATTCGCATAGTGGTTTATCTGATCGTACATTGTTTCATATTCATTCCTCTCTGTATCTTCCAAGGATATCTCGTACTGAGGTTTCTTCTGCTTTGTCATCATTATTTCATCTTTAGAACTGTTTTCATCACAAATGTTGATAGTTGGTCTAGTTTGTTCAATAATTAAATTGATCTTTCCTCGTCCGCGTCCCCAGTCTCGACCTCGGGTGCCTGAACTAGAAGAACCTCCACTAACTCACTGTAAGGGAGTGGTAGAAGGTTGTTGAAGCAGAGTTGTGTGGCCTCCTTTTTGTGATTTTTCTGAATCTTCATCTTTGTTTGTGATAACTTCACGAGAGAAGACAGTCCTCTTTGGAGGCACATAGTAGCCAACATCTTCATGGATACTNAACTAGAAGAACCTCCACCAACTCATCGTAGGGGAGTGGTAGAAGGTTGTTGAAGCGGAGTTGTATGGCCTCATTTTTGTGATTATCTTGAATCTTCATCTTTGTTTGTGATAACCTCACGAGAGAAGACATTCCTCTTTGAAGGCGCGTAGTAGGAAAAATCTTCATGGATACCAACTTCGTGCACTGAAAATGGTTGTAGATCTCCTTAGATGTAATTTTCTTGATCATCTTTGCGGTATTTAATGCACTGGTGTAGGGATGATGGAACTATATTGTGCTCTTGAGTCCATNGTTGTATGGCCTTCTTTTTGTGATCCCTCTGAATCTTTATCTTTGTGTGTCAAAATTTCACGCGAGAAGACATTCTTATTTGGAGGCGCGTAGCAGGCAGCGTCTTCGTGGATACCAACTTCATGCACTGAAAATGATTGTAAGTCTCCCTTGATGCAATTTTCTTGACCATCTTTCCAGTATTCAATGCACTGATGTAGGGATGATGGAACCATGTTATGCTCATGAATCCACGGTAGACCCAATAGAGAGTTAAAAGAGNTCATAAGTAATGTAATTGATCCAATGGCTCTTTCTCCCTTTTGGTTGAATCCTCTTAACATCATTTTATCAGTTGTAAGCTATTGAGCTTCAATATTCAAATAGGCCAATGTCCGTAAGCTCATCAAGTTAAGAGATGCCCCAGGATCCAATAAAATTCTGGATAACACAAATCTGCCGATGTTGACGGAGATGTAGAGCGGACGGTTGTGGTCAGCGGTATCGAGCAGCAAGTCTTCATCTGTGAAGGTTACCCCAGGCTGTTCTCTCAACAAGCAAACTTTATTTGAGGATGTGCTAGCCAACTGAGCTAAGCGAATTTCTGGATCAAGCAAAGCTCTAACCAGAGATTCTCTCATCTCCTTTGACAGGATCAGAGCGTCCTAGATGCTTAGTCGGGCAGGCAACTTCTTAAGATGAGCTAGCACATTGTAGTATACTTTGTAGGGTCCACTGATCTTATCTTGATTATGTGGTTCTTCCACTGGCGGAGGTGGGGGTATCTCTTCTCGAGTCATTATCTGTTTTCCTTTGTCTGTCGGAGCTGTTCTTGGTGGTAACACTTTTCTGCTCCTTAAGTTAACTTCTGTGACTTCTTCTTCTTGAGATATCATTGTTGAATCTTTCGGTGTCATTTCCTCCTCTTTGGAAAGATCTAAGTTGATGACAAAAAGTGCATCATGATGCTCGAGAGTTGGCTCTTCGTTATCGGTGCTGTCGTAAGTGATATCATTGAGTTCTTCTTTGGCCTTGACAACGAGTTCATCAGACTTGAGTACAATTTTGGGATCATTTTAAGGATCGAGATCGCAGCTAGATCGGTCATAATCAGTTACGTTATTACCAAAAATAGTGAAAACGTAGCCAAAATCACAATCATTATATTCATAAGACCCCGGAGGGACAAAAAGAAAATCATACAAAGTCAAGGGTTCGAGGATTTTCTTCCCCAAATCTGAGAGAACCAGTCTAGTAGAGGCAGCCCCTATCCTACCCCTCGTGCTATCAATATTGGCAGTGATGCTTTTCTTTTTATTGCTCTTTATCCTTGACAATGACAGATTTTTTTGCAAAACCTTCATCTCAGGCTCGGTATGTTGTAGACTCTGAATGGAGGCCTATTTTGATACAGACTGTATCATGTTCAGTATCTTTTTGGATGACCTGCTCCAAACCTCCTTCCATTCATCTCTTGTGTTCATAGAAGCTTCTTTCAATTGATCTTGTATTTGATTGAGGACCCTCTTGAGTTCATCCCAAGTTGTACTTCATCCATCTCTTCTGATATATGGATCAATTGGGGAGTTTGACTCAGTTGAAATCATGTTTATGGAACCTTTTTCAGGTTCTCTCAAATACTCCTTTAGGATTGTTATATTCTCTTCCTAAAGGTTCTTCTGGAGCCAGTCATTAAAGATGAAACACTTGTCTATAGTGTGCCCAAGCAACCGGTGGTACGGCAATAATTTGGTTCATTCTTCTTATCCACCTCTTCGGGTTTCTTTAGATCAGGTAGTTTGAATTCTGGTTTCTTCATCAAGCTTTTGAATATTTTAGGTACGGCGTCATCCTTAAAGGAATACACAACTTTTTGTCGCTCTAACAGGGATATTATTTTACTCGCTGTTCGAGGTGATCCCTCTTGAGACGACCGTTGGTTGGATTGACTACTCTATTTCTGACAGTACTACGACGAAGACTGGCAATGCTCTTTTGCATATATCTTTATCGGATGCTTTCCTTTGTCGACAGTTGTGACTACTCCTGATTTCTCTTCGAACACTCTGGTCACCTTTGCCTTTTCATGCGGCTCCATGTGCTTCATTTCTTATTGAAGACTAACACTCTGGTCACCTTAGCCTTTTCGTGTGGCTCCATGTGCTTTATTTCTTCTTGAAGACTGTTGCTTTGCTAAGTGATTCTCGAAGGATTTGATGGTGAGTCCCTTAAGCATGAAAGCTACTGACCCATGAATGCTTTTGAGTAGAATCTCAACCTGGTGAGTCCCTATTTCTTCTTGAAGACTGTTGGCTTTACTGAGTAGCTTCTCGAAGAATTTGATGGTGAGTCCCGTAAGCATGAAATCTAATGGCCCATGAATGAAGCTTCTCGAAGGATTTGATGTTGAGTCCCTTAAGCATGAAAGCTACTGGCCCATGAATGCTTTTGAGTAAATCTAAATTGCTTGATGTTCCCGTAGCTGAGGTTCACATTTCATGCTAAGGTTTCTCCACCTCAAAATATAGTCTGCCAAGGTTTCACTAGGCTTTTACTTCTCCATCATGAGCTCTCCAATAGACACATGATGCTGCACCCCAGCAAATATTTTCACAAACAACTATTCCAACTCAGAAAATGTTTTAACTGACCCGTTGGGCAAGTCAGCGTACCAGTCAAAAGCAATCTCTGACAAGCTGCTGACGAACTGCTGGCAGAGTAGAGCCTCATTATTCCTAGTGTTGCCATAACTGGCTCAGAAATGTGCTATGTGCTGTCTGGGATTTCCAGTCCCATCGAATATCTTGAAGTTTGGGGCCCCAAAACCCTTAGGGAAAGGGACGACATCAAACTCCTCTGGGTAAGGTCTACCCTTTAAAATTGATGCACCGCCCTTGGACTGGGCTAAAGCATCTTGTACTTGTTCAACCATTTGTTTGAACTCTTTTTCTGGCATGGCACATAATGGAGAATCCTTCTTTGATTGTTCATCTTTGTCTGTCAAAGTAGCCTCCCTTCTTTCATCTGTGTTGTGTTTGATTTCTGGCTGATTAATTTCTCGAGAAGCCAATCTTAGTGCTTGTGATTGCCGCTGAATGGTGGCCATGGCGGTCATAGCTACGGTCATCTCTTCTATTCTTTTCTCCAGTAGAATGACTTGCTCAATTATTAGGAGGATAACGCTACGTAGCTCATCAAGGCATTCTCTTTAGTGTGAGGTTGAGCCATGCGCGTAGATGTAGTAGCTCTGGTTTTGATATGAAATCCTCCTCCAAGTAATCACTGTAATCAAAATCTTCATCGTCACTATTGACGGAAACTTCCTCCAAGTAATCACTGTAATCAAAATCTTCATCGTCACTATTGACGGAAACTCCGTGCTCTCAAGCTAACTCATAAATCTCAATCCTGAGTTTCTCAACTTTTTTCTCAATTATCTGATTGCTTTAAGATCTGGAGGACCTTGGTGGATATCCTCTACATAGTGGAGATAAAAAATCAAGTCATTTAAATTTTAATATTTTTCAAAATCAGTTCAATACTTCTGATTCATAACAAGAAGTATTATGAATCAGAAGATTAAACAAGAACAAAACAGAGTATTTATTAAAGTAAATTTTAGTTTGTTTTAATGAAAAGGATTACTCATTTTATGTGTGAGTTTTATTTTAATTTAATGGAAATTTTTAAATCCAAAGGTAAAAAGAGAACGTGTGAAGTTCAAAAATTTTCTGAAAATTTTCATTATATATGAGATTAATTAGAAAATTTAGACCCGGTCATAGACATATGGCCACATAGATAACCCTAAAAAAATCAAGGTGTCAAAATTTCAAAGCAAGCAGAGGCAAGCGGAGGCAGGCGACATCAGGCTGTGTAATAGGTTTTCAAGTATCATCCAACATGAGTCTTTCACCCCAAAAGTCCACTAACTGGTAGGCTACTCCTGTATAGACCTTCTCAATGGCAAATGGTCCCTCCCAAGTTGGCTCGAATTTTTCACCTATTTTCCGGCGAGCAAGAATAGGTCTTTTGAGCACAAGCTTGAGGTCACAAATTTTGAATGTCCTTGGGCGGACCAATTTGTCATGGGCTTGTACCATCTTTCCCTAGTAGAGCTCCAAATGTTGTTGTGCTTCCAATCATTTTCCCTCGAGACTTTCCAGTTCTTCAAGTTTGAGTTTTGCGCTTTCTTCCGTTGTTAGTTGATTAACAATGGCGACTCAGAGAGATGGTGTCTGGATTTCTAGCGGTAGCACGACCTCCATCCCGTACACGAGCATATAAGGTGTACACTGAGTGGGAGTCCTGAAAGTCATCCGATAGGCCCACAAGGCTTCTAATAGTTTGTTATGCCAATCCCTTTTATTTTCATCCAGTGTTTTCTTCAAAATCTGTACTAGTGTCTTGTTGAAAGCTTCAACCAAACCATTTGCTCTGGGATAGTAAATTGTAGAGTATCTCCAAACTATCCCATGTCTTCTGACAAAATTGTTGATCTTTGTGCTTTTGAAAGCTGTCCCAATGTCAGAGATTATCCTTCGCGGTACTCCGAAACTGTAGACGATTTGGCTTTTGAAAAATTAAAGGACGTGCTGTGCCGTAACCTCACATAACGGTATTTCTTCTGCCCACTTGAAGAAGTAATCTGTAGCGATAAGTATAATTTGTGCCCTTTAGAAGATGGAGGGTCTATCGGACCTATTATGTCTGTGCCCCAACACTCGAACGGCCACGAGGCAACAGTTGGGTGTAGCACATTCGAAGGCTGGTGTAAGACCACCCCATGCACCTGGCATTGGTGACATTTGTAACACATTCGGAGGCTGGTGTAAGACCACCCCATGCACCTGGCATTGGTGACATCTTCTGCATCGAATGGCCACGAGGCAACAGTTGGGTGTAGCACATTCGGAGGTTGGTGTAAGATCACCCCATGCACTTGGCATTGGTGACATCTTCTGGCTGTATCCATGCAATCGACATCATTGCTGGCCAATAATATCCGAGTCTTTTAATCTTCATTTTCATTTTTGGTCCCGACGGGTGAGCGTCACACAATCCAGCATGTACTTCTTTCATAATATTCTCGGCTCTGCTCAAACACCGTAGCCACATTTGGTCGAACGATCTTCTGTAGAGAACATTTCCTACCAGGGCGTAAGACTTGGCCCTTCTTGTGATGTGGTGCGCATCAGACTTGTCCTCCGGCTGCTTTCCAGTATGCAAATATTCTATTAATGGCTTGCGCCAATCTTTGTTGATGTCTGCAACTGCATTTATTGTTTGTTCTTTTCTAAGTATGTGTAGAGTTTCGAAGTCGCTTTGAGACAAGACTCATCTTCCTTGCACCATGACTTTGATGGAATCCTCCAGGGGACACGCCATTTCCTTAGCGAGTTTTGCTAAAGCGTCGGCATGAGCATTATCTCCCCGAGGAATCCGGTAGAAAGTCACCTCAGGAATCTGCTCCAGGAGCTTCATCGTGAATAGATGGTATTCTGCTAATCTTGGTTTCAGAATTTTGAATTGTCCGACAACTTGCTGGATGACAAGTTGAGAGTCACCATAAATGGCAATATTCGTTATATCCATTGAAATCGCCAACTTAAATCCAGTGATTAAAGCTTCATATTCTGCTTCATTGTTGGTACATGGCTCTGTCAGGTGGTACAAAAACTTCACCATACCCTTATCTGGCATAATAAAGATCAAACTGATCCCTGCCTTGCCTGGTATAACTGTGTATGATCCCTTGTCTTTCCTGGCTGACGAAGCGCCATCGAAGTACATTTCCCAGGGCTGTGCACTAGAAAATTCCATCTGTAGTATCTGCTCGTCCGATAACTTGTCGTTGAGAGAGGACCCAGCTGGCAGTGGGTGTGTAGCGAGAAAGTCTACTAAAATATGTCCCTTGATAGCACGGAGGGGTATAAAAGTTATATCAAATTGCAATAAGATCATTGACTATCTCGCTAAATGTCCGGAGAGTGCTGGTCGGGTCATCAAATACTGCAATGGATTAACTTTCGAAATTAAGGTGATCTTATGAGAAAGCATGTAATGTCTATGCTTTTGAGCGGCAAAAATTAGTTCCAGACAATGCTTCTCAATAGGTGGATATCTTATCTCTGTCGATATTAGACGATGACTCAAGTAGTAGAGAGCATTTTCTTTTCCCTCCTCACTGACTTGGGCTAAGAGAGCTCCAAGAGAGTCATCCAAAGCCGCGGTATAAAGTATCAACGGTTTCCCTGGGATAGGGGCTGCCAAAACAGGAGGTGTCATTAAATATTGTTTAACATCCTCAAAGGCCCGCTGACATTTCTCTTCCCAATTAAATTTGGCGTCCTTTTTAATTAATGCCAAGAAAGGCTGACACCTACCTGAGAGATTGGAAATAAAGCGTCTTAGATATGCCAACTTCCCCTGAAAGAAACGTAATTGCTTCAAGANGAAATCATAATCATTATATTCATAAGACCTCAGAGGGACAAAAAGATAATCATACAAAGTCAAGGGTTTGAGAATTCACTTCCCAAAATCCGAAACAACCAATCTAGTAGAGGGGGCCCCTATCCTACCCCCAGTGCTATCAGTCTTGGTAGAGACGCTTTTCTTCTTCCTACTATTTGTCCTTGAGGATGACGGATTTTCTGGCGAGACCTTCATCCCGGGCTCGGTATGCTGCAGACTCTGAATGGAGGCTTGCTTTGATGCTGACTATATTTTGTTCAGTATCTTTTCGGATGACCTGCTCCAGACCTCCTTCCACTCTTCTTTGGTGTTCATAGAAGCTTTTTTCAATGAATCCTATATGTGCTTGAGGACCCTCTTGAGTTCATCCCAAGTTGTACTCCATCCATCTGTTCCGACATATGGATCAATTGGGGAGATTGACTCAGCTAAAACCATGTTTATGGAACTTTTTTCAGGTTCTCTCAAACACTCCTTCGAGATTGTTATATTCTCTTCCTTGAGGTTCTTCTCAAGCCAGTCTTTAAAGACAAAGCACTCGTCTACAGTGTGTCCAAGCAACCGGTGGTATGGGCAATAATTTGGTTCATTCTTCTTATACACCTCTTCCGGTTTCTTTGGATCAATTAGTTTGAATTCTAGTTTCTTCATCAAGCTTTCGAATATTTTAGGTACAACTTCATCTTTGAAGGAATACACAACTTTCTGTCGCTCTAACAGGGATATACTTTTACCCGTTGTTCGAGGTGATCCCTCTTGAGACTGTCCTTGGTTGGTTTGGTTGCTCTGCTTCTGAGAGTACTGTGATGAAGACTGGCGATGATCTTCTTCATATACCTTTATTGGCTGCTTTCCTTTATCGATAGTCGAGACTAATCCTGATTTCATTTTAGAACACTCTGGTCACCTTAGCCTTTTCATGTGGCTCCATGTGCTTCATTTCTTCTTGAAGACTGCTAACTTTACTGAGTATCTTTTTGAAGGATTTGATGGTGAGTCCCTTAAGCATGAAAGCTACTGGCCCATGAATGCTTTTGAGTAGAATCTAAATCGCTTGATGTTCCTGTAGCTAAGGTTCACATTTCATGCTAAGGTTTCTCCACCTCAAAATGTAGTCTATAAAGGTTTCACCTGGCTTCTGCTTCTCTATCACGAGCTCTCCAATAGACACATGATGTTGTGCCCCGATAATATTTTTCAGAAACAACTGTTCCAACTCAAAAAATGTTTTAACTGACCCATTGGGCAAGTCAGCGTACCAGTCGAAAGTAATCCTTGACAAGCTGCTGACGAACTGCTACAGAGTAGAGCTTCATTATTCCTCGTGTTGCCACAAATGGCTCCAAAATGTGCTATGTGCTGTCTGGGAATTCCAGTTGCATCAAATTTCTTAAAGTTTGGGCCCACAAAACCATTGAGGAAAGGGATGACATCGAACTCCTCTGGGTAAGGTCCACCCTTTAAAATTGATGCACTGCCCTTGGACTGGGCTAATTAATCCCGTACTTGTTCAACCATTTGCTTGAACTCTTTTTTGGCATGGCTCCTGACAGAGAATCTTTCTTCGATTGTTCATCTTTGTCTGCCAAAGTAGCCTCCCTTCATTCATCTGTAATGTGTATGATTTCTGGATGATTAATCTCTGGAGAAGCCAATCTTGGTGCTTGTGATTACCCCTGAATGGTGGCCATGGCGGTCATAGTTGTAGTCATCTCTTCTATTCTTTTCTCCAGTAGACTAACTTGCTCATCCTTTAGGAGGATAACCCTATGCAGCTCATCTACGGCATTCTCTTCGATGTGGGGTTGAGCCTCACGCGCAGATGTGGTAGCTCTGGTTTTGATTAAATGGACATCAATGAAATCCTCCTCCAAGTAATCACTGTAATCAAAATCTTCATTGTCACTATTGACGGAAACTCCGTGCTCTCGAGCTAACTCGGAAATCTCAATCCTGAGTTTCTCAACCTTTTCCTCAATTATCGATTCCTTGATTGCTTTAAGATCTGGAGGACCTTAGTGGATATCTTCTACATGTTCCTCCATTTCGCTGGCTATTCTCGCGATGATGTCAGATATTTCAGGCACTGGTTTTACTTTTTGTCCTTTAGGCTCACTGAATTGTATCGGTGCAGCGACCTTGGGTACCCATACCCTCTTCTTTTTTGACGATGATTTCTCGGGACGGGACATATTATTAGAGACATCAGTATGTCGAGGGAAGGTATGTTCTCCGTGGTGTAGACCGGCTACAGTGTCAGGTAACTATCTCGTCTTTCTCTCTGTGATTGCAGGAATGATGGGTAAGCTTCCCGGACATAGTCTCGACTTAATCGGTCGGCGACCTGCAGTCCTGGTGGTTGTATGATCGGTGGTGACTATAGCAGTATCAACTTGGTTTTCCAAACAAAACAAGACGGGAATACAGGTAGGTGACTTTTCGGTTGACTTGCGAGACTTTCTAACGAACTTAACATCCTTCAAAATTTCCGTTTTCATACGAGGGGAAATCGTATGTCCCACTTACTTAACTAATCCACTAACAGAACATCCTTCTTTAGTAGCAAGTCTTTGGAAAACTACACTAACTCGGGTGATGGGAATGAATTTCTTTCTCTCCTCACTGTGTCCACGGAGTGATGGTAATACTGCAGCAATCTTTCGGATACTCTCATATCCATCAGTATCCGTCAGAGGATGGAATCTACTCCCTCGTATGAGTGGATAAATTTCTGGTAGTACCTTTTCAGTTTGATGAGGATCCTCTTCAATGGGTGTGTTCTCAGGAGTCTGGGCTTTTTCGGTCCTCCGAATTCTTCTATTGTGGTTCCTCCTTTAAGTTCGGGTCAGTGGTATAGTCCTTGAGATCGACCCAATTTCAAACACGAGTGGTAGGATAGTTAACCCTTTCGTCAGATCTTCAACGACCATCACCTCTTTCCCCTTAGTAGTAGCAGGGATAGAAGGCTTGATGGCAGTAGCTTTAGCCTTCTTGCAGGCAGGGAACTTCTGAAGGAAGTTCAAACTGAATTCTGCAGACGGTTCTTGCATTTCTGGAGCAGCGATCTTCATCACTACAAATGGGGATTTCCCGAGGATAACCTCGAGGTCTTCAAATCCAGCTCCAAACTTGTTGGTGGGAGCGACGTTACGGGCGCTGCGGTCCATTGGCAGGTTGCAGGAAAAGGTCAGCGTTGGGTAGACCATTACAGCGGGCTTTAAAACATAAAGTTTTAGGGTTAGCTATATGGACAAAAACCTTGTAATCCTTAGTGCAAGCACTGAAACTAGAGGTTGATCTGTAGACCGAGCGGGTCTTAATTTATGGGCATTTGTTTAACATCTTTGTTTAAAAAGGTGTAAAATTTAATTAACGCAAGAAAGTTTCAAAGTGCACGCAACACAACAAGATTTCGTTTAATTTGCGGAATAGCAAATCAATGTTAGATGTGAAAAAATAGGACCCAGTACGGGACCCAATTAGTGGCAAAGAATGCACAGGTGGGATTAGTCCACCGACACACCTATTGGGGACCGACCCCATCTGAAAATTTAGGCAGAAAATGCCCAGGTGGAATTAGTCCATCGACACACCTATTGGGGGTCCGACCCCACATAAAAATTTAAGGAGTCCTTAATGGCCTTCCGAACCCCTCTGTTCAAAGCTGGTTTGAACAGCTAGTCCTGAAGTCCAAAGAGTTAGTTGTACTTTCCCAAGATAGAAATGGGTAAAGTATGTCAATGGAAGAAGGGTAGTTTTGTCCAAGAAGGACATAGACATATTACTGATGTGTAAAAATAATATTTCTTTATTTGGATGGAGAGAAAAGCACTTCCCCAGTGGAGTTGCCAGATGCTGTCGGTGTTATTTCGGGGTTGGAGGGGAGTTGCCCGTAAGAAGCTGTCGATCATCAGAATCAAAATCCTATCGTCTGCTTTAGAAGGACGTTGAATTATGAAATCAAACTGACCCCATATTTTTAATAATTTAAAATGAATGAGCATTGTACCTCAAATCTTGTATCTATCCCGAAGGATAAACACAAGACATGAGGATGAGGCTTGATCAAATAAACTAAGAAAAGTATGACGTCCGACTGGTCTGTGAAACCTTTGTATCTTCCGAAAAGTTCCCCTATTTAATATAAAAGATTAAGTAGGGTTTATATTAAGCTGGGTTCAGACATGCTTCCTATAAGGGCAAGCCTCTATAGTTAATTACATCTTAAATGACCAAAGCCACCTAAGAAGACTCTCGATAAAGATCAAGAAATGTTATCTTCAAGGAGATTGAAAGGGGAGGACTCTTCAAAAAAATTGGATGTAGAGGTGTGAAAGGGGATTGGTTCAAATTTGGAACATTTTATTGTAGAATACATGGAGAGTAAAACTAGGGGATGTCATGGATCCAGAGGAGAACCTCGGTGACTTCCCAAGCTATCCTAATGTTTGGCATCAGTTTTGAGGAGAAACATTTGGGTGTTTCATCCTTCCAACTTTATGAGTTAGGGCTAACATTTGTGTTATTTGATCACACAAATAGCCTGAAAGATGTGAGGATTTAGGTCGTGACAAACGACAACCTCTTTCGTGTGAAACGATCACACAAATAGCCTGGAAGATGTGAGGGTTTAGGTTGTGACAAACGAAAATCTCGAATGATCACACAAATAGCCTGGAAGATGTGAAGATTTAGGTCGTGATAAACGACAACCTCGGCTAAGACGAGTTAGGGCTTATATTATATAGCAGGGCTATACAAAGGCCTAAAGATAAGGTGATGCAAATAGCCTGGAAGATGTGAGGATTTAGGTCATGACGGACGACAACCTCAGAATCCTAAGATCAAATAGCTTGGAAGATGTGAGGATTTAGGTCGTGACGAACGACAACCTCAGAATCCTAAGATCAAATAGCCTGGAAGATGTGAGGATTTAGGTCATGATAAACGACAACCTCGGAATCCTAAGATGTATAGCCTGGAAGATGTGAGGATTTAGGTCGTGACAAACGACAACCTCGGAATCCTAAGACGGTATAGCCTGGAAGATGTGAGGATTTAGGTCGTGACAAACGACAACCTCAAAATCCTAAGATGATTTAAGAGTATATTGTATAGCAGGGCTATGCAAAGGCCTAAAGATAAGGTGAGGATTTACGTTGCATGAGAATAGCAGGGCTATGCAAAGGCCTAAAGATAAGGTGAGGATTTACGTTGCATAAGCAAGAAAAAAGCAGAGCTATGCAAAGGCCTAAAGATAAGGTGAGGATTTACGTTGCATAAGCAAGCAACCTTGAATTCCCATGCCTTTGTTGTTTAAGTCTAAGGAAGATTGGTTTAGCTGGGGAAGACAGGTTTTGCTGTTGAATATGGTCGTGCTGCCCACCATGCTAGCTCCATGCTCCTTGCCGCGACAAGTTTGAGTTATCTAGTGTGTTAAGTTAAACTATCAAATCAGGTGGTCCTATGGTTGAAGTTCTTTAATTTTTATGAGGGCATATTAAAGTTGATTAGAGCAACACCGGTTAGGATCCTATGGTTCCCTCGTTCTGGCACCACTATTTTCTGTTAGATTCACTTAGTCCAAATGAACTTACTAAACTTTAACTTAATGAGTTCCATAATTTCATTTAAACTGTGGGAAGCCTCGTTAGCAATCGTAGGTTACCTCCTCCGAGGGATTCTCGATCATTATTTCATTTAAACCATTGGAAGCCTCGTTAGCAACCGTAGGTTACCTCCTCCGAGGGATTCCCGATCATCAAGACTGTGGGAAGCCTCGTTAGCAACCGTAGGTTACCTCCTCTGAGGGATTCTCGATCATCAGATAGAGACGTCTTAATTTAGTTGCAATTGTAGTTTTGTGTGATGTTTGTGATTAAATTTTGAGCTGTTTTATATTTAAATTTAGTTGAAGTTGTGGTTTTGTGTGATGTTTGTGATTAAATTTTAAGTTGTTTTATATTTCGAATAGTTGAAGTTGTAGTTTTGTGTGATGTTTGTGATTAAATTTTGAGTTGTTTTATATTTTTTCGTTAGCAACCGTAGGTTACCTCCTCCGAGGGATTCCTGATCATCCGATAGAGACATCTTAATTTAATGAAGTTGTAGTTTTGTGTGATGTTTGTGATTAAATTTTGAGTTGTTTTATATTTTGAATGTCGGAAGTTGTGGTTTTGTGTGATGTTTGTGATTAAATTTTGAGTTGTTTTATATTTTGAATGTTATGGCGGTGAATCTTATCTTGGTTGATTTCAGTTTTGGTTTTGGTTATGATTATGTGGCTATCCTGGTTTCATGCAGGGTGACATCGTTGTTTAACATGCAAATTTGCAGGTATAAAAGTACAGTATGAAAGTAGAGGGTGACATCATTGTTTAACATGCAAATTTGCAGGTATAAAAGTACAGTATGAAAGTACAAGAAAGATAATGCTGAAAATTGTAAAAGTGTACCTGTTGAGTCTTCTCGTTCCACCACCTGAAACTTAAAATGCATGTTAACGCAGTTTATAAAGTGAACAAGACTTAATCCAAGATTGTTTAATGAGGTTTACAAAGAATAATACAATTAATCACAAATGTTTTTGAAAACACTGCTAGCCCAACTTTGAATTTCAATTGGCTAAATTTCTTAGAATGTCCATTTTCCCATAAAGGCCTCCACTCACATAATTCATAAATAAAACTTTGAGTGATAATGTTGACCTTAATTTTGGTTGAGGTCAAATTTCTTCCTTAGTAGCATAGGGTCTAGCCATAGGAATTTCCTGTGGACTATTCCTGGAGGACTAGAAAAGTAACCCTCACAATTAGAAATTCTAAACTCTTCGTTACTCAACTTGAAGTTCCACATGTTGGTCCTAACCTCTAGCACTTAGTAGGTTGGATCAATTTGAGGGAGCTCAAGGTGAGTCCCCATAAGATGGTCAACCTTTAAGACTAACCTTGGGTGGTCTGGTCTTGGTTAGGCTAGCTTGCACACACTACACTTTCTCACACACTCCAAACCCTAAGACCACTTACACACTATTTGGTCTCCTGACTCCTTTTAGAAAGCTCATATGGGTGGAACCAAACCCCTAGCTATTTGCTAAGAGGTTTAGGACCAGCATATAGAACATCCAATGCAAGTCCTCATATGGCTCTCATGACCTGGAAATGGCTTCATGGCTTACATACCCCCTTTAGCCCAAACTTCATCAAAATTACCAAAATACACCTACAAGCCTAATTTTTGCCAAAATTACCCAACCTACATAAATTTGTCCAAAAGTAATTTCAAACCATACCCCACTACCCAAATTGCCCAAAATCACCAAATTCCTAAAATACCCCAAAATTGTCAAAATGGCCCTCATGACCAACAGTTTCCAAAAATTAAAAAATTTTTGAAAATTATCTCTATTGTCCCCAAAATCAATCTGAAACACTCCTATAGACCCAATTTGGCCAAATTGGCCCATTTTGACTGAAAGCTCCAGATTGCCTTTAGCGGCGCAACTTCCCCAAATTAGCACTAATATCAAACAAATTGACCACAGTCTTGCCCAATTTAAATTCCAAACCAAAATTCAATATCACTAATACCAATTGAAACTCAATACAAGCCCAATTTCACCCAACTGCAAGCCAAATTTCACCCCAAACCCAAGTCTATCCCAAGATCCCCAAATTGACCCCATGTCCAAATTCCACCGAATTGGCATTCCAATTCAATTCAAAATCACTTGAAATCCTTTAACAACTCTTCATGAAGTCTCTCTACAAAAAATTTTACATTTAATTGACACAAAATTTTGCCCAAATTTATCCCCAATTTTAGAAGTCCAAGCCAACCACATCTACTTCCAAAAGCCCAAAATTTACCCAAAAGCCCACATAATAAATTTTCCCTCATCCTCCATTTAATCAAAATCATTTCCTAAGTTTTAAATCCATAATTAAGTCATTACAAATCAAGAATCATGAAAAAATCCACAGAAAGACCCTATAAATCAAAAAATTCCCTTTCATGCAAATTGACTAAGCGAAGGACAAGCAATGAAGCCATCCTCATGCCATAAGTGAGCCATCTGAGCCTTTGCCACATCACCAAGCTATTAATGACAAAAGGAGAAGCCACTTTCAAGCTCCATTAAAAAGGCTTTAACCATTTTAATGATACACCTTAACTAGTGCTTAGCCAAATCCTTTGGATAGGGACCTCTCCTCACTAATTAAGCTGAGCCAAATGATCTCTTCCTCAGCCCAAACCAGCTATGGTGGGTCTACCCAACCCAAATCCTTGCTTTGATTTAAATTGACAAAAAAATAGGTTCACCCCCATTACTCTTTAATCCAAGACATTTACACATGGCCAACTCCAATGGACTTCACCAAAACCAAGCATTGATCCCCTTGACCAAATGATGACTTGACCCTGGTCGGCCAGCTAACTTGGCTGTTAGAAAACTCTATAGCCAAAGAGGAGCAACAAGTTAAACTCAAAATTACACCCCACCAAGCTGGCTCGGTCCAGTTGGATTTTTCTTGCCATTCTTCCCTCTACATAACCTGCAAAAGACACCCACTGGTTAGCCCAATTATAGCCTCAAAGATCTCTATTTAAACTCACCCCCTCATGACCAAAGGAAGGAGAGTTTCAAATTCTTTGACGATACTCTAAAAAATTGTTTTGAGAGCTTCTTCAAGACCTCTTGAGTTTAACCCAACCATCTTCCAACCCTCTTCTCCACCGATCAGAGCAATTTTCTCTACCTTAATTTGAGATAAAAAAAGGACACCCCTAGAAAATCCACCAAATCCAAATTAAATTCACCCACATAATCCTCTCAGTGAACAAAGAAGATCACTCTGAAAAGCCCCTTCACCAGAAAATTCTAGAATAGAATTTGATCAACAACCAAAATCGACATCAATTGATTTCATACCAAGGCAATTCACCACAGGCCAAGGCTTCATCTAGGAGCTCTCGGGACTCAACTCAGGCTTCTGGAAGCACCATCAAGCAAAGGTGTTGAGTTTTCTCGTCAAATTGAGCTTATTTTAATTTTTTGATGCTTGTAGACTTGATTTAAGCCTTGATTAACCATATATAAAAACAAACCGCACTTGATCTGATTGTGTATCCAGAGAGATCTTAAAGTTTAAATTTTAAAGGATCTAGGGTTAGGGAGATCTGGGAAGATGGAAGGATGTCTTTCATTCCCATGTATATCAAATGGATGCTTTGGATTGTGTCGAATAAAGAGATGGTGTGCAAAACGTGGGATGCGTGGCACTGAGGTGGCTAGCGACGTCAAATGGCGGAGTGCTGCGTGTCTTGTCGGGGCTACCGTAGGTTGAGCTGGATAAGTAGATATATAGGTTTTTTTATGATGTATTTAAATGCCAAAACTTAAAAAAATCATATCTTTCCATAGAAGAATCATAAGAAAAAAAGAAAAATACCCCCACACTTAGTAAATAGAGGATAATAAAGTAAAAATGGTTTCAGTTTATTTGATGCACGTGTGATCTTTAATTAATTAAATAGTGTATTCCTTTTTTGTGTTCTCCTTTTGCATTAACATTTCACCAAGGCTTGATTTTTGGGGCTTTGATCTCTCTCTCATGAGAGATCTTCCCTGATTTTTTCAAAGTTAAGGGAGGTCTTTAGGCAGAGATCTCTATTTTTTAAGCACGTTATGTCTTTTTTGATAAATTAATTATAATAATTAAAATATTTGTTCGAAAAAAAAAATTTTTTTGGGAGGATCATTGTGGTAAGAGGACACTAGGAAAAATACAAATTTGGTTTAACTCATTAAGAATAACGCTAATTGTCATTAAACCCTAAAAATGAGATATAATTAGATTGGGGAAAATATAAAGCTAAATGGCATAAAAATCATTCTCCACTATAATTTTATGTTAGTTGAGCTCCCCATAAAAACTTCAATTCAATTGGAGTTAATTTGACCATTAAAATGGATTAACTAAGTGAAATTACATTTTTTGCACTAAAATAATTATACTAATTAAAATACAATTCAAAAAATCACCAAATTGGTTTTGAAAGCTCATTATGGCCAGAGAAACCTAAAAAAAATAAAAGTGGAATTAAAATAAATATTTCATTTTTAAGTCATTTTTAAATATTGAAATAACTAAATATTAATTAAAAATCATAAGATTACACATTTATAAAAACACACTAAAATGTCGCATTTGGCTTCCTAATCACTTGGGTCCAATTAAAAAAATTCTCTTACATTTCTAAGTTAAGGTATTAAGTTTTGAAAGGCTTAAAAAGAATTTTCTTTAATTTTCCTTTAAAATAATTCTAATATTAAAACTATAAATTAAAAAAAATATGAAATTTCTTTCTCTAGGTTTCCTGAACTTAAGAGATTTAAGAAAAATATAAAATTTTACTTTGCACTTAATAAATAGTTATATTTAATTAATACTCAAAACATTTAAATAATTTTAATAATTAAATTAAACCTCTAAAAATTGGTTCAAATGGTCCTCTGGCCTTGGTGAACCTCTATTATTTTTATTAAGGACAAAGGTATTGTTTCTGGTTGACTAACTAAATTTTCATTAAAAATATCTATTTTTGCATTAAAACAATTACAAAAATTAAATAAATTCAGAAAAATCACATTTTTCTCCTTTGATGTTTTAATTAACTTATGGGTCAAGTAGCATAAATTTTAAAGTCATTGGGTTTAACTTAATGACTTATAAGGTGTCAAAGCCTTAAGGCCAAAATGGTAACTTTGAAATTTAAGTCTTAATTAATATTTAGCTCTAACCAAATTGAAAATGGGTAATAAATTATCTTAATAGACATATCTAGATGATTGAAATATATAGGGGGTATATTGTAGTAACCAGTCTCACTTTGATCTCGTTAAGGATAAATTTGTAATTTCCTAAATTGATGAAATTTTGAAGAGTTGTTAAATAAGAAGATATTGAGGTTGGGGGTTCAACTTTGGAAGATCATAACCCACTAATTTAAAACCCCAATTATTGGTTTTAAAATGATTTATGATTCCTAATGAGGATTATAATATAGATATTTATATTTTTGTTGACCTCACTTTTGGTTGAGGTCTAATTTCCTCATTAGTAGCATGAGATCTAGCCATATGAATTTCTTGTTGACTATTCTTAGAAGACTAGAAAAGGAACTCTCATCTTTAGAAACTCTAAACTCTTCTTTGTTTAACTTGAAGTTCCATATATTGGTCCTTAACTCTAGCACATAGTAGGTGGGGGAAATGTGGGGGAGCTAAGCGTGGGTCCCCATAAGGTTGCTTGGCCTTATGATTGAACCTTGGTGTTGGTCTTGAGCTGGTGCAAATGCTCTCACTCACTTGAACATCACATCCAATTCACAACCCTGAACACAAACTTGTTTACTTTGATGCCTTGATTATTTGGGAGACTCATGTTGATGGTCCCCTAGACCCATTAGCGATAGGTTAAGGTTTAAATAAGACCAGTACATAGAGGACCAAAATGGAGACTCCATTGATCCATAGCTCAAATATGGTGGTTGGCACCTCACTTTCACCAAAATACCAAACCTAGCCTTTTGCCCCCAAATCTACCTAATTTACCAAAAACAACCCCAGACCATAAGTTTGATCAAAATTCCCCTCACCCAAAAAAACCAAAATTAGTTCAAAAATCATCCCAAACCATTTGAAACTACCGAAATTACCAAACCCCCCCCCTAAATTGTCAAAATTATCAAAATACCCCTCAAATTGCAAAAATTACCAAAATACCCTTGGTGGCCCAAACTTTCCCAAAACCATCAAAATCATTTCAAATGTCCCCAAAACAAATTTGGACCTTTCAATGGAACTCAATTTGATCAATTTAACCCATTTTAGCTAAAAGCACCAAATTGCCTTTAAAGGCCCAATTACTCCAATTCACCCCAAATGCCCACAAATTTGGTTCCAATTTTTCATAATTTATGTTCTAAACTCAAGATAATCATTACAAAACTCAATTAAAATCAAATCTAAATCTAATTGATCCACATTTAAACAAAATTTTAACCCAAGTCTAAAAGCCACAATTTGACCCAAAATCAAAATCTCACTCAATTGAACCTTATAGCCCATTTAATTGCTCCAATTTGAATAAAAAACCCTTTTATAAGATTCCTACACACAAAACTGAACCCTCAATTGGTCTTTTTTAAGCTTAAATGTTACTCAATTTTAACCCAAATTCAAAATTCTTAAATTTTCCCCAATTTAGCCATATCTCCAAATGTCCCCAAATTGAATGCCCTAGCCCCAATATTGGCGCCCAATTGATGTTGAGAACTTTTTATAACATCCACATAGACCATTTTGAAACCCTCATATTTCACTTATCCCAACACTAGCCTATCATAAACCAAAGTCTAACCCAACATCCCTAGATTGACCAAATGCTCAAAATCCTTTAAATTGACCGATCAAATCAATTCAAAATCACTCCAAATCTTTTCTAAAATCTTTATAACAATCGTATACACCAATTATATCGATCAAATTAGTCCAATGACATGGCTAGCCGAAACCAAACTCAAATTCAAGGCAATTTGACTAAGTATGATGTAGCAATGGAAAATTGGCCAAGCCAAAGCTTCTACAACAAACTTCTGGACCCTAGTGACCAGGCTAGACTCACCTAGCCCACCCTAAATGAGTTATGGATAAATGGTCCTTTTATTTAAGAGATTTCACCCTCATTTAGCCTAATGTTGAAATATCATATCCATAATACCATTAGGGGTTAACCATCATTTGACACCCACTGACCTCCCTAAGCCAAGAAATGACTGAACCCTGGCCAGCCACCACCTCAGCCACTGAAAGTAGCAAGCACAACGGAAACTTCATTAGCCAAAACCCAAATTTGAACTCACTTGAGTTGGCCAAGTTTAATTGGCCACTAGGGCTCTTCATCCCTCCAACTAAGCAATGTTTTGCACACATCAATTGCCTCTGGTGGACTCCCCAAGCTCCTTATTTTAAATATCCCCTTCATAGCCAAAGGAGAGAGCATCAAAATCCTTAGGGAAACTCTACCAAAATCTCACCAAAGACTCTCCAATAACTCCTCAACTCAAGCCCACAATTTTCCTCATTTGGTGCCCCTTGTGAGAGCCGAATTTTGAGCTCAAAACTTTATCCTGAACCAGGACAGATCTCTCCACACCTCCACAACCCACCAAAGTTTGATTAACTATGCCCACACCATCACCAGAGTGAGAGAAGAAGATCCCCCCAAAGGACACATCCTAAACAACCTCTAACATAGCTTTAGACCAACACCTAAATATGAGCTTGTTCAAAATCAATGTTAGACAAATAACCAATGCCTGAGAACTCATCTAAAGCTTTGTTGGATCTTTTAAAACCTACTACAACTATCTGATTGAGGCCTCCCATCTCAGACAAAGGTATTAAGCCTCATCCCTAAATTGAGCTTATTTTGATTCTTCGTGTGTAATGGCTTAATTTCATGCTTCATTAAACATATGGACAGACGTGTCTTGAGTAGTTGAAGGTTTAGAAACAAACCTTATGTGATTTAGTTGAGTCTACACAAAGATTTTAATGTTTTAGTGTGAACAACTCTTGGGTTTGGACACTTGGGGACAATGACGGAGAGCCTTCTGATCGCGTGTTTATTCGATGGACTGATGAGATCAAGGCTGAAAAACTCTTGGTAAGTGAAACACGGACCACGTAATATTTGATGTGTCAGACAACATCAAACGATGGAGTATCGTGTGAAAGGCTCGGAGCGGACAAGGTTGATGTGGCAACTGAGCTGGATAAGTAGAAAATTAGGAATTTATGATTTATTTTAATTCCAGAACTTTGAGAAATCATAAATTTATAAAGAAAGATAATAAAAATAAAAAAAATTTACCCTCTTTCTCAGTGAACGAAGGAGAATAATGTGGAATAAAAATGAAACTTATATGTTAACTCTCTGATTTTTAAAAAAATTAAATACTCTATAGAGTATTTTAATTCATTATGATCAAGAATTGGTCACAATGGCTTGAAATTTTTAGGGTTCATTCCTAATGGCAACAGTTATGTTCTCTATTTTTTCTAAGGTCAAAGGACATCTCGGTGCTTCTAACCCTAATTTTCAAGTTAAGATGACTATTTTAGCTTATTTTAATTATATAAATTAAAATACAATTTGGAAATTTATGGGAAGAATTTTAGTAGGTTTCTTATGGTCAGAGAAGCTTAGAAAAAAGCTCATCGTGGTTTGAATAATTTTATAAATTTCTATGTTTGATTAAGTGGATATATCTTGTATTTATTTATCTAAATTAAATATTAATCAAAAGTCAGCAAAATTAATTCCACATTGTCTATAAAAATCATGTTAATTCACTGTAAAAATTTGAAAATTATTTGATTAAGTTTAACCACTAAAGTTGATTTTCTAAGAAAACATTGTATTTTTGAACAAAAATAATTACATTATATTAAATATACTTAGGAAATTTGTGAAAAGTGTTTTTCTAAGTTCCTTAGGTTTAGGAGCAATTAAGAAAAATAAAAGTAATTTTTGATAAAATATTTAATTTTTAAGCTTTATTTGGAATTAAAATTAACTAAAAATAATTAATAAATTCCAAAAACACAAAACATTTCAAAGTGTTCCTAATAGTTCCCTCATCACTTGGAACTCATTTAAAAAATTTTCCTAATTTTTATAAGTTAAAAATAAATTTCCAAAGGCTTAAAAATGTATTTCGCTTATTTCTCATTTAAATAGTTACAATAAATAAATTAAAAATCCTTAAAATATAAAATTTGTTTCTCAGAATTCTCTGGACTTAGAGAGGTCTAATTAAAATGTCAAATAATTTTTGGTAAATAGTACTAATTTTCCACTTAAGTAAATCACTGAAAATCATTAAATAGTTATATAATAATTCAAATTTAATTCAAAAAAATCATGGATTTTTGTCTAGGTATTTCTCTGACGTAAGGGAACCTCTAATAATTTTTCCATAAAACGAAAACTTTATTTTGATTTATTAAATAAATTTATTTTGAACATCCTATTTTCTAAAGTTAAAAATAATAATTATTTAAGACCACATTTTTTTCCTCCTGATGTTTTAACTCCCTTAAGGGCAGGGTACTCTAAGATCCTTAAAGTCACTTGAATTATGCTTCATGAGCTATGAGGTGAAGAACCCCAAGGGTAAAGTGGTCATTTTAGAATTTTGTTTCGTTAATAAAAATTTAGGATTAATCCAAAGGGTAAATGAGTATTAAATAATCTTAATTAATATGTTTGGATGATTGAAATATAATAGGTAAGAGGTACAAATCAACTTGCCACCTTCTCATTATAAGAATAAAATTACAAATTGTTAAATTATCAGAATTTTGACTTTGATCAATATCAAAAAATTCTCAAGTGATGGGCTTTAATTATGGACAGGATGTTCCACTTATGATTAATTCCATAAATACTGATGATCTAACTTCTTTTAATTTCAGTCCATATCACCTAAGTTAAAATTCTAACATTTACCAATCTTTTTTTCATTAGATTCATTAAGGGGTTTGGTAATGATCTAGGTATGATTTTAAATCATGTTTGATGAGATTTAAAATACAATGGTGTTGATGACTAACACCATCAAGCCCAACTTTAGCGTGGGTATCAAATCTTTAGAGACTTGAACTTGCCTTAAGGGCATTCACCTGCATAATTTTTAAATGAAATATGAACTGACCAGCTGAGTACCCTGTCCTTGGGAAAATTAAAATGTCAAAGTTCACCAAGTATTGGTTACTTTTAATTTGACTTGAGATGGTTATGGGGCAATATGATAATTTAGAACGAACTTGAATATTTCAAGAGATCTTTAAAGCATTCTAGGTCATCCCTGAATACTTTGAAATATCTTGAATACTCTGAAGAACATATTTTATTCTAGAATCATCCACTAAGATCTTTCGAGACATAATAAGTCATAATTTGGGGTTTGTTAATTACACCTTTAACTATTCTTGGTTAAAATTTTCTGTAATATTATAACTACATGGTTTGGTACTTTCCCTTACTTTTAACCCTAAACAACTTTTTAAAAAATTTATCAACATTTTAAAAATCTAAAATAAATTTGTTTCAAAGGTAACCATAAATCCTTCTAAATTTCACGAAACTTAAAACGTCCTTTTGAATTTACAGGAGTCCCTCAGAGGAGGTAACCCACGGTTGCTAATGTGTTCTCCCTAGTTTAAATGGGTTTTATAACTTGTTTAAACTAAGTTAATTTAAAAGAAAATAGTGATACCATAATAAGGGAATCGTGGGATCCTTACCGGTGTCACTCTAACTAAAGTTAACCCCAAAAATATTTAAATAATCTTAGGAAACATCTGATTTGACATCATAACTTGATACATTAGAAAACTTGACCTCTACACCTGATACTTCTCTCAATCTCTAAAATTTGACACTTTTAAAATTTACACTCCCCGCGATGAGGAGCTTGGAGCTAGCATTGTGGGCAGCACAACCATCTTCAATAGTAAAATATGTCTACACCAGCTAAACCATTCCTTAGAATTAAACAACAAGCTATAGGACTTCAAGGTTGTCCGTACAGTGAGACAAAAGACATCAACTTTTTTTAAGCCTTTGTATGGCTCTGCTATATAATTTAAGATACAATTGAAGGATTTGTCGTTCCTCCATGGTTATTTAAAATTGTATCAAGTTTGAAGTCTGCTCCATTAACTCGGTGACAAAGAAGAAACCACAACAGAAAGGTTCAAAAGGCTACTAAATCCCAAATTTTTGAAGAGGTGTCTATTGATTAAATTCCTCATCAGGAGGAAATAGGATTGTCGGAGAACTATCCGCTTTTGCGAGGGAGTAGGTTCCATTTATTAGTGGACACCAATGGGTACGAAAGTGTCCAGAAGATTGCTGCTCCTTTATCGTCGTCTTATGGACATGGTGTGAAGAGGTAGAAGCCCACTCATATCATTCGAGTCAGTACAATTTTCCAAAGACTAGCTACCAAACAAGGTTGTTTAGTCAGTGAGTTACTTAAGCAAGTGGGATGTGCAGTATCCCCTCACATGAAGAAAGAATTTTTGAGAGATGTCAGATCTACCAGAAGACATCAAAGATCAACTGAAACTTTGTCTGCTCGCATCCTCGTCAGGATCCGCATGGGATCCCGAGTTCATACTACCGTCATCAACACTAATTCTATTGTCGCTGCTCCAAGACCTGCATGTCTTTGACTGGTTAAGTCATGACTAGGTTTAAGGATTTTACCAGTTACCATTCATAAGGATGTTTCTAAAGTTCCAAAGGAAAAGATGAAGAAGTTACCCAGTAATGTATCTAGTCCGCACCATGTATAGCATGCCTTTACTGAGGCACCCATCTCAAGACATCACCATCAAAGAAAAATGTATGGGTACCTAAGGTTGTTGTACCAATATGGTTCAGTGAGCCCATGGGGCAGGATCATGGAATGAAGCAATGTTCTGAAAGATCCGACATCGTCACAAATATTGTTATCAAGTTGGATGAACAAATGGAAGATGTCCAGTAAAGTCCCCAAGAACTTAAGATGATACACGAATTAATAATTGAAGAAAAAGCTGAGAGGCTCAGGGTCAATATTTCTGTGTTAATTTGAGAAGATGGAGTTTCCATGTATGATGATGATGAAGCTTTTAACTTCAACGACTATCTTGAAGAAGGCTTCAAGGATATTCATGTCATCAAAACTATAGATGTTGCAACTGTGAGCTATTCCCAACCTCTTATTGAAGGGAATGTCGTAGATGATCTGTGTAGAGCTGTTCTACTAAGGGATGAGTAAATCAGCCAAATGGATAAAAGGATTGAAGAGATGACCATTACTATGGTCGTCATGGCTATAGTTAATGAACAGTCTCAACCACAGTAGTTAGCTTCTTCAGAAGTCAACCAACTAGAAATTATACACACCATAGATGGAAGGAGGGAAGTTGCCTCAACTAACAGATATGATCAATAAAAGAAGGACTCTTTCCAAAGCGTCATACCTAAGAAGGAATTTAAACAAATGGTTGAACAAGTTTGGGAGGCCCTGACAAAATCTAAGGGAGGTGTATTAATTTTAAAGGGTAGAACCTAACCAAAGGAGTTCGATTTTGTATCTTACGCTAAGGTTTTTGTGTCACCCAACTTTAAAATGTTGTATGGGATCGGAAATCCCAAACAAAATATAACTCATTTCCAAGCCAGTTGTGGCAATATTAGAGGTAATGAATCCTTGCTTTTCCGTCAGTTTGTCAGAAGCATATAAGGGATAGCAATTGATTGGTATGCTGAGTTGCCTAACAGACCAATAAAGACATTCTCCTAATTAGAATAGTTATTTGTAAAGTGATTTATCAGAGCGCAACATCGAGCATCTATTGGAGATCTTGTGATAGAAAGGCAAAAACCTAATGAGACTTTAGTGGATTATAACTTGAGGTGGAGAAACCTTAGCATGAAATGTAAGCCTCAACAACGGGAACATCCTGTAATTGAGTTCTAGTCAAAAGTATCCATGTGCAAATAACTTTCATGCTTAAGGGGCTCATCATTAAGTCCTTTAAGAAACTACTCAAAAAAGTCAGCAATCTGCAAGAAGTCAATCAAGATGTGGACGAGAAGTTGTGGATAGCCACGTTGATTGAGAAGAAGTTTGGAACTGTAGCAACAGTGGATAAGGGAAACCAGCTAATGAAAATTCAAGTAGAGCATTCTTAACAAAGTTCCCTGTAATCATGACAACATATCCAACAAAAACTGACACAACAGTATGGCCAGTCTAGCCAGCAGTCACATCACAGAGGACCATATCGAGCAGAGGATAGAACAAGACCAACTCTTTTAGAACAAAAGAAAGCAGTGTACTCTTTAAAACATAAAGCTGTACCGAAAATGTTCAGAAGTTAAATGTAGAAGCCTTAATTCAAATTGCCGGATCCAAGAAAATTTGAAGAAGTCGACAAGAAAGATAATCTCAATTATTGTCCATACCATAAATTACTTGGAGATACTATAGAGGAATGTTTTGTCTTCAAGAATTGGCTCGAGAGAAATCTTAAGGAAGGGAACATAACAATCTCAAACGAATATTTAAATGAACCTGAAAGAGTTTCTATAAATATGATTTCAGCTAACGAATCGCTATGATAGATTTTTATTTAGAGAAAGATGGATGGAGTATAGTTTGGAGCAAGTCATCTAAGAAGAATTAGGTCAGATTCAGACCGCTGATGCTCAGGAAACCTTTCAGAGTCTACTGCCTGCTCAACCCATGATGGAGATCTAGCCAGAGAAACTGCTGTAACTAGAAGAGAACAAAAAAAAAGACATTGTGAAGATCGACAGCACGAGGGGTAGGATAGGGGCTGCCTCCGTTAGATTACCTGTCATGAATTTGGGGAAGAAAATCCTCGAATGCTTGACCATGTATGATTATCTTTTTACCCCACAGGGGTATTATGAATATAATGATTATAATTTTAGCTACGTTTTAACTATTTCAATTAATAACATAACTAACTTGATTGAATCTATCACTGATCTCAATTCCCAAACTAATCCTTAAATCGTATTTAAGTCTGATAAACCCATTAGTGAGAATGAAGAAGATGTCAAAAACTCCAGTTATGATAGCACCGAGAGTGAGGAGCCAGTCCTTGAAAGCCATGGTGCACCACTTGCCATTAATTTGGATCTCTCCGAAGAAGAAGACGAGACAACAAAAGTTTTTTCTACAACATCTCAGGAAGAAGAAATCACAGAGATAAACCTAAGGAGCTGGAAATAGTTACCCTCGAGGTAAGCTCTAGTGAATAAAGGAAAATAAATGTTAACTTAAGAAGAACTACCTCAGCCTCTACCAATAGAAGAACCACATAGTCAAGTAAAGATCAAAGGATTACATAAAGTGGATTACAATGTGCTAGCTCATCTTAAGAGGTTGCCAACCAAACTAAGAATTTATGATGCTCTGATCCTGTTAAAAGAAATGAGTGAGTCTCTGATTACAACTTTATTTGACCCAGAGATTTACTTAGCTCAGTTGGCCAGTACACCCTTGGATGAAGTTTGTTCCTTAAAGGAACAGCCTGGGATAACCTTCACAGATGAAGACTTGTTGCTCGGTACCACTAATCACAACAGACCACTCTACATCCTTGTTAATATTGGTAGATTTGTGTTGTCGAGAGTTTTGGTAGATCCTGGAGCATCACTCAACTTACTGAGTCTATAGAAGCTAGCATATCTGGATATTGAAGCTTGAAAGCCTACAACTGATAAAATGATGTTAAGAGGATTTAACCAGATAGGAGAAAGTACCCTTGGATGACCATGGATTCACGAAATTCCCCTTTTTCAATGCAGGGACCTCTTCCCATGCTTTACTTGGATGATCATGGATTCACGAATATAATATGGTTCCTTCATATTTACACCAATGCATCAAATAACTCAAAGAAGGACAAGAACATTGTATTAGAGGAGATTTACAACTATTTTCTGTTCATGAAGTTGGCATTCATGAAGATGCAGCCTACTACGCTCCTCCAAATAAAATGTCTTCTCTCATGAGGTTGTGACTAATAAAAGTGAAGATTTTGATGGATCACATGGGCAAAGCCTTGCAACTCCACTTCAGTGATCTTCCACCACTCTTTTACAACAAGTTGGCAGGGGTTCTTTTAGTTTGTGCACCCGAGGTTGAAGCCGAGGAGGTGGACGGGGAAGAACCAATACAATTGATGAATCAACTATGCCGACCATCAACATCGACATGGAGGAATGTCTTGAAGACAAAAGCTCTGAGGAAGAGATGATGATGATAAAATAGAAGAAACCACATTACAATATATCCATGGGAGATGTGAAGAAGAGAAAAAATGAGTTAATGTATGATCAGATCAACCACTATGTAAATTTCATGATTCTTACTCCAATCTACCCTCATAATGTGAAGAGTTTAAAGGTCAAGGGAGTTTGTAGAATTGTTACAAAGCTGATCAAGTTTTGTCATGCTTCCCCTACTACTAGTTTTAAAAATCATGTAAATTTAAAAGAGGATTCAAATGAATTAATGGAATTACTTTTTGGTTACTCTTCTCATTGTGTATAAAAGCTAAATCAATCGGGATATGTGCCAAAGAAAATATCAAAAGATAAGCTACAACTTTTTCAGAAATTGTAGAACATTAAAAGTCGTACTCTTAACTTGAAAGAGGGCCTCGGATTTGGTTTTGTAGGACCAGTCAATGATATAGAATTTTGTATGGTTATTACTAGCACATTGGAATAAGATTGCTTCAATGTAGAGGATGAATCTCAAAATCATTTAATAGATGATGCTCCACCAAAGTTTGAAGAAGAAATAAAGTAAACTATAGATGAATTGAAGGAGGTCAACCTCGGGACTGATGAACAACCCCAACCAACATTTATAAGTTCTTTACTCAAAGATGAAGAATTTATGGAGGTAGTTAAGCTATTTTTAGAATTCAAGGATTGTATTTCCTAGAGTTATGATGAAATTCCAGGACTGCCAGCAAAGGTCACATAGTATAAACTCGGGGGGGACAAAGATATGAGCCCTTTAAAACAAGCTTCCAGAAGAATGCAGATCTTTGAAGACCTCATTTTGCTACACAGTGATGACATTCAGGTTGAAGAACAATGGAGCAACATATCAACGAGCTATGATGAAGATATTTGAAGACCTCATTCACAACCAAGTGGAATGCTACATGGATAATTTGGTCATCACAAGAAAATAGAAAGTAGATCATTTGAGGATCGTGTTCGCACAATTACTATAATATAATATCAAGATGAATCCCTTAAAGTGTGTCTTTAGCATTACCATAAGGAAATTTCTAAGATTTGTTGTTCGTCATCGAGGATCAAGATTGATTTGAATAAGAGTAAACCTATCTTGGAAATGCCTCCTCTCAAAACCTTGAAACAACTACGTTCCTTCCAAGGAAAGTTGGCATATCTTAGTTGATTCATTTTTAATCTCTCTTGTAAGTGTTAACCCTTATCAACATTAGTTAAAAAGGTTAGTAAATTTTTTTGGGAAGAGAAATGCCAGCGGGGCTTCGAGGACGTTAAGCAATATCTAATGACACCTTCTATTTTGGCAGGCCCTATCCCAAGAAAGATTATTGATACTTTATACTGCAACCTTAGAAAACTCTCTCATGGCCTTATTAGCTTAGATCAATGATGAGGGTGAGGAAAATTTACTCTACTACTTGAGTCACCATCTAATACTGACGGAGGTGTCGACACAAATTTAGAAGGGGGTCCTTTGGAAGTTGTTGGTCGCCTGAATTGGAATCCCATCCCTTACTTCAAAGAGACCTTTTAAATTTCATATATATTTTATAAAAAATATGAAATCAAACTGATCCTATATCTTTCATAATTTAAATGAATAAGCGCCACACCTTAAACTATGTAGCCATCTCAAAAGATAACACATGACATGACAATGAGGCTCAATTGAATAAACCAAGAAATGTATGACATTTGTTTGGTCTACAGAACCATTTTTATTACAAGTTAACAAGTTTCCTTATTTAACATGAAAAATTAAATATGTCTTATATTAAGCTGGCTTCAGAAAATCTTTCTATAAGGGAAAGCCATACAGTTAATTACGTTTTAGATAACCAAAGTCACCTAAGAAAACTTTTGATAAGAATAAGGGGATATTATCTTCAAGAAGTTCAAAAGATAGGATTTTTCAATAAGACCAGACAAAGAGGTATGAAATGGGAATGGCTCAAATTTGAAACATTTTATTTTTGGAATCAAAAGGAAGAAGAACGAGGGGCTGTCACAGGTCCTGAGGAGAACCTCAGTGACTTCCAAGTCTACCCTATGGTTTAGTTTCAATTCAGAGGAGAAATGATTCCTAAAAAGTTTATTAAATAGGGCTTAAATTCATATGAAATGATCACAAATGTCCTAGAAGATGTGAGGATTTAGGTCATGAAAAATGACAACCTTAGAGTCTTAAAACAATTTAGGGCTTATATTGCATAGTAGAGCCATACAAAGGCTTAAGGAAAAGTTGAGGATTTATGTCGCACTAGGTGAAAAACATCGAGGTTCTATGGCTTATTGTTTAATTCTAAAGATTGGTTTAGCTAATATAGGCATGTTTTGCTATTAAAGATGTTTATGCTGCACACGATGCCAACTCTAAATTCCTCAAAGAAGTAGTAGGATTAAGTTTTAGAACTGTCAAATTGTAGAGATTGAGAGAAGTATCAGGTTCAAAGGTCAATTTATCTAATGTCTTAAGTCCTGGTGTCAAATGAGTATTTCAAAAGGTTATTTAAATATTATGGGGGGGTTCAAGTTGATTAGAGCAAAACTAGTTAAGATCTCATGCTTCTCTCATTCCAGTACAACTATTTTCTTTTGAATTTACTTAGCTTAAACGAGTTATACAACTCATTTAAATCGGGGAGATCTCGTTAGCAACCGTGGGTTTTCTTCTCCAATGGGCTCCCATAAATTCAAAAAAGCATATTATTTTTAGTGACATTTCAAAGGATTTATGGTTACCTTTGAAACAATTTGCTTTAAAAGTTTGAAAATGTTGATTAATTTTTGAAAAAGTTTTTTTGTTATGCAAGTAAAGGAAAGTACTCAACCAAGCAGTTTATAGTATTTTGCAGAAATTGAATAACTCTAAATGCATACCAGACCTCTTCTCGACATTCCTACTAAAGATTAGCTTTCACAACCTTTATATGCATATGCAGAAAAATGAAACAAGAATAGTTGAAAATGCATATAACACACTCCAAGTTATGATACAGAACTTACCGAAAGGTTTTAATGGATGACATTCTAGAATAGAATACAATAAGTTTCATTTGTCCTTTAAAATATCCAAGTGATTCCAAAGTGTTCGGGGGATGACCCTGTACAACCTTAGTAATCACTTGAAATGCTTTGAGTTCATTTTGAACTTGTTGTATTGTTCTATTAACCATCCGAGGGTTGAAGCCAAAGTTACCCCAATACCCAGTGAACATTGGCATTTTAATTATCTCAAAAAAATCAAGATATTCACTTGGCATTTCATTTGATAGCTATATGTGTGGGTGCCCAAACGACAAATTCAAAGTCATTAAGGACATTTAGTACCTCAAATTAAAGTAGGGCACAAAGTGTTTAAAAATATTTATTAATTTTGTTCATTTTTCTTTCTAATCCCAATTATGGCAAATCACATATCAAACCTAATTCATTACTAAACCTCTTTTTAATTTTAATTTTCAAAGTAAATTCAAGATAATTAAATATTAAACGAAATGTGATTTCAAAATCTCATTAATATCAAACGTAGTATCTAACAACCAATTTATGGGCTTTAAGATGGGTGAATTAATATTTTCATACCTTAAGCACATTTTCTTAGGATCTTCCTTTTGAATTGACTTCCAAGTTGTGATGATTAACAAAGTTGCACCTATATCCTTATTATGAGATAAGTGGCAAGTTGATTTTTACCATTTACCTGTTATACTTCAATCATCCAGAAGAGGTTTATTATGATGAATACTACCCAGTTACCCTTTAATTAATCCTAAAATTTAATGAAAGTACTAAAATTTCAAAATTACCATTTTGCCCTTGGGGCTCCCCACTTAATGACTTATCAAATTAAAACTTATGTGACTCACAAAATATACCTGAAGAAAACACAGAGAAATCTCGATGGAAATAAGATGTAAAATAATAAAAAGCCTAAGCAGCCTATAAGCATTCAGGTTTGGGTGGACTCAGATTTTAGCATTCCCGAGGGACTTCGAAGGCTACTATAAGTCAATCAAATGTATAGATCCTGACATTCAACTAGAAGAGTTTCCTATAATACCAATTTAGGAGGGTACTCCTTAGCCTAATACAACTGATTGACAAGTGGACAATCAAATTTATACTTAAAATTTAAATTTTAGCATGAACAAGTGTTTCCTGCATACAAGAGAAAGTTGTATCCATTTTGTAGTCAAAATACTTTTTATAAATATAGTATATGTTCTTACTTGTTTTGTAGAAATTTGATTGTCCACCTGTCGATCACGCTGTCGAGCGTAGAACCGCCAACAACATAAGAAGATAAGGATGCCTTGCTAGCATGGTGTCATTAATAATATTGTCATCCTAAAATTCATCGGGCCCCTAGATTGGCTCCCGATGTGGCAAGATAGAATATTATTCTACTCTAACACCGGAGTGCGCTTTTAATGAACGCCCCTTAAACCCCAAAAGAACCGTCCAACTTATAGCTTTTTTTTATGGTTCATATATATTCACGGCTATACATGTACAGTTATGTTTTATACATAAGCACCCAAATCAAACCAAGAAGCAAGGAAGAAAAGAAGAAAAATAGGGTTAGAGAGAGGAGGGAACAATCCACCTGAAATAGCGAAGAAGAAAAAGGTGGATTGACCCTCAAAATCACATCTAAAATGAACGAGGAAAAGTCCCAAAAATATTACCCCAAAGCTCCACAAATTAACCCAAAAGGGTATCATTCCCTCCAATTTTGCAAGTGGATCAACCTAAAAGGAATCCTTTCCAAGTTGCATTTCAAGCAAGTCAGAACAGTAAGGAGTATGAACCAACGTAATGATTACATACATAGCCCTACAACACTTTTGAATTTACACACCCAAGCCTAAACCCAAATGTTGCATTCATGTCATCAAAATCTTTTATATTCGATCAAAAATGCTATGACTAAAGCCTCAAAATTGTAGCTCAAAAGAAACCCAAAGAAAGCCAAATGAACTCCTAACTCCCATAAAGAAACCTGCACAATTTTAGATTTTGCATAGAGCTAACTTCATCAAAGTTCGACAATTCTTACAAATAAAAGATCAAATTCAGTTTCCATAAAAACTAAACTCACTGAAGTTTCAGAATTCTCACACAAGTATCCCTAAATCTCAAATTTCTCAATTCCTTTCCACACATTCGTCTCCCTAAGCAACATTTTAGCCTTTATATGTGTATTGATGCTTACAACTCTTCCAATATTGTAATCTATATTAGTTCCTTTTTAAATAAACCATTTATTGATAAATGAATAACAAATGCCATCACCTTAAATTCAAACTTCAAATGTGTCTAAGTAAGCACCCTAAATTCTCATGTAGGCCAAATACAAGAAGAATCAAAGATTGTAAAATAAGCTCAAGTCACAACTCCTCTGCAACAAATTATTTAAAATCCTTAGACACATATAGCAAATGGATGGTGATGTAGGTGCTCAATTAAATGCTTAACAATCTCAAAACTTTTCAAACATAAAGTTGTGAGAAAAGAGTTGCTTGATGCAAATGAAACTATCCAATCCTCATTCTGACAAAGGAAGAGTAAATCCAACAATAATTAATGATTGAATTGATAATTAAAAGCACGCTTAACTGTGGACTCCAACTTTATCTCCTAAACATGTATAAATATCTAATAACATATAATATGCTACAATTATAAAGAAGCCGCACTATATACACTTCTAAAAATATATGTATTTTAAAGTATCCCAAATTTGTCATATATGTGTGTAGGTATGAAAATATAGATTTGAGATTTGTAAATATACATGAATTGGGTGGCAAGAATCTAAAAATTCAAGCTTGAAGTGGCATGTATGTATAAAAGAATTAATTGGCATATATGGAAAAGTAGAAGTTTAGGTATTAGATATGTAAATGCATAAGAATTCTGTGGTATGTTTTTAAATTTCCCGTGACTCTAGCAAATCAATCCTTCCCATTTTAGCCCTTATCTAACCATATTTCATTACATTTATATAAATATAACTGCAAGAAGAATGCAAGCATTTGTATAAGTTACCATTAGTTCTAATGCAAGTGGATATTTTCTTCCACTTTTTTTATGCAGTATGCCAAGCATTGCTCTTTTAATGAGAGCACTCTCACATAACTGATCCAAGTAATGGAAGAATCGTATCCCACTCCTATTAGCAGCTTTTCCTCTATATGAGAAAAATTAAACTCAAAGTAGAGCAACACTAGAACCACTTCAAATGAACGAGAATGAAGGAGAGGGACTGCCTCACTTATTGCAAACCCAAGGAAAATGCATGAATAGACCCAAAAAAATATCTACAGCGCATCCTTCTATCAAATCCATAACCAAACCTACCCCGCAAAACTTCCAAAAGGCCAGAAGCACACTAGAGATGAAAAGATCAAGGAAAATCCAACAAGGAGATTAGAGGAAATTTTTGCAACACCTCCACCCTCACGAAAATTTTTTGCCTCTCTTGAACCTCCACCCAAATGGGGGTTTTATAGCCAAGAAGAGAGGAAGAAGTCTAACTTAACTTACCTGGGGTGAGCCAAAGGTGAAGATGATGAGAAAGCTAGGAGGTGCAGCAGAGGAGGTAGCGACAGGGAGTAGGCTAAGTTGACGATGAGCTTGACTAGGCAGGTGATAGTACAAAAGAGAGCCAGAGCTCATGATGGGAGAGAATTCATGTTACAGAGAAGAACAAGGCAGCTGCTTGGCTAGAGACAGAGAATCATGGACGGGCCGAGCGAGAGCTTAAGGATTTAGGATTTAATAAAAACCAATGATTTTTCTCTTTTATTTTAGTGTCATACTTTTAAAAGCAATATTTTATATAAATTTCATCGATTCGGGCACTCTCAACAATAATCAGATCAAAAATGCATCAGGTTCCAATTTTATCAAAAATTTGGTTTGAGCACAGTCGTTTCAGAATTTTATTTTAATTTTCAGCAAACAACAACTTAGGCAATGTGAACTATGGTAATCAAGTATGTCGACTGCCCAATTTGTGAAGTTTGTGCGCTTGAAGGTCTAAATTGTGTAAAAAGCAATCCTCAGGCTCAAGGGTCCTATAAAGACTCCTTTTGAGCTTCCTCATGTAGGTTTCAACCTCCTACGTGTTAGAGGTCAATAACCACATGCAAAACTTCAAAAGACTAAAGAAGTTGTTTAGAATTTCTAATGATGAGGGTTCCTTTTCTAGTTCTCTAGGAATAGTTAATTCGAAAGTCCTATGGCTAGACCCTAGGATACTATAGAGGAGAAAGCTAGACCTCAACCAAAATTGAGGTAAATAAATGGACCACAAATAGGTTTGGTATGATGGACAAGCACACCGCACGTATTGGCATTCATCAACGAGATCAAGAAAACCAACACAGACTTCTAAGTCAACAAACCTAGAACAAATTGTAAAATTGAGTGGCTGTTGTTTCTGCTAAATAGTAACAGATACTCTTGTTGAGGAAAAAAAAGAAGATTTAGGGAGACAAAACGGCAGTCCCAGTGAAATATCAATTTGAATTGAATATCTTAGAAGTTTAGTTTGATTTTTTATTTAAAATTTCAAGGGAATAAAATTATGGGCAAGGAAACCATATTAAGTGGAAAACACAAGCATAGAGAAGGGAATAGGGCATCAAAGGCCTACACCAAATGTAAGGATGAGAATAAGGCATCAAATCCTACCCCAAATGTAAGAATGTGAATAAGGCATCAAAGCCTACCCCGAATGTGAGGATAGGAATATGACATCTATACCTACCCCAAATACTAGGATGGGGATATGGCATCATAGTCTCCCCTAAATGTAAAGATGGGAATAAGACGTCTAAGCCTACCTTGAAAGTGAGGATAGGAATAGGACGTCTAAGCCTACCCTGAATGTAGAGATGGGAATATAATACCTAAGCCTACCCCAAATGTAAGGGTGGGAATATGGCATCAAAGCCCACCCTGAATGTAAGGATGAGAATAAGGAGTCAATGCCTATCCCAAATGTGAGGATGGGAATAAGAAATCTAACCCTACTCCGAATTCAAGGATGAGAATAGGGCATCAAAGTTTACCACAAATGTAAGGATGAGAATAGAACGTCTAAGCCTACCCTGAATGCAAAGAATTTGAATTTTGCGGAGGTTCAATTTATGCAAGGAATGATGAAGAATTTTGTTGAGATCTGGTTCATACAGGGAATATAAACATTTTTTTTAGATTTGTATATGCAGAGATCATGGAAATTTTTGAAGTGCAGAGAACGTCTGTATAAATTTGTTAGTACTAAATTTTATTTAAATTTCTATGTAGAGACTCACAAAAATTTATGAGGTGCAAAATTTTGTTTTAATGTTGATTTTTATTTATCTTGGTGCTGAGTTTTATTTTGTTGCATTTGGTTTAGGATTTGGACCCACATTTAGACAAATGCGACATCCATGCTTCTAAGAATGAGCCTTTGTCTTTCAAACACAAGGCACATTGCTTTTTTAAGTATCATCCACTGACTAAATGAAAGCGTTAGAAAATAACTCACTCTTTAGGGTGCTATTGGATTTATATTCCTTCAAGTATATATAAGGATGTGTTATCATTAATGATACCATAACTGAAGAGGCCACAACTTTGTAGCTTTGTTTGTAGTAGTTATCATTTGCTTTGGCATTGATTTAGTAAATGTTGTTCAAATTGCCTTTGAGAAATCACTCTATCATTCTTCAAATTGGCATTGGAGTTGTACTTGTTGAGCACTGAGGGTTGAGTTTCCATTAACTACTTGAATCATCAACATTTCCTTAATTCTTTCTTTCCGAGCATAACCTGATTTCAGAATTTATGCTCGTGTGATTAAAACATTTTTCTTTGTCCAAAGATATTTCTGAGCCAATTAATAGTCAAACAAAAGACCCAAGATTGTTGAACTTTTTATTGAATACAATATCAGGAGAAATTTCTTAAGAGAGCATTTTAAGTCTAATTAATTATGGGAAACTCAGACACCAATTTTTGATTATACGTCCACCTCAAGCTTTTTCTCATAGAGATCTTTTTTTTTGTTTGATTTTTCGATTGACCTTTTCACAGAATCTCTTTTCTTTTATTCTTTTTTTTCTTCTTTTCACGTATTTTTTTGAGAATTACTATATCTGGTTGAGCATGTTTTAAAGATTATGAATGTCTGAATTCAGACACCAATTTTTTTATTTTATTCTCATCTCAAGCTTCTTCTAAGGGGACTCACAATTTTTTTCTTTGTTCGGTTTGTTTTCTGAGAATTAATATATCTAGTGAAACATATTTCTCTTGAAGATTTTGGATGTCCAAACTCTCCCAACTAATACTCCTCAAATATCGAATAACTATGGACAACAACAAATTATTTCCATCCTTTCATTCATTGCGGTGGGAGGGATGGGACAGACTAACACTGATCTTGCTAATATCCCCTTTAAACAACAATAGTAGTACAATAGTAGCAAAGAGGCATTTCAACCATTGTCAAACTGATTTGTTAGCCAAAGGATGACATGAATCTTATCAAACTAACATTTTAATTTACCTATATAATTTATAAAAATATAAAATCAAATTGATCCCATTTCTTTCGTATTTTAAATGGAAGAATGCCACACCTTAAGCTATGTATCCATCTCAAAAGATAGACATATGGCATGATGGTGAGGCTCAATCAAATTAACCAAGAAATGTATGATATCCTTTTGGTCTACAAAATCATTTTTACTATAAGCCAAAAAGTTTCCCTATTTAATATGAAAAATTAAAAAGGGTTTATATTTAGCTGGGTTCAAAAAAGCTTCGTATAAGGGCAAGCCCCTATAGGTAATTACATCTTAGATAACTGAAGTCACCTAAGAAAACTCTCGATAAGAATCATGGGATTATCTTCAAGAAGTTCAAAGGATAGGGTTTTTCAAAGATATCAGACAAAGTGGTGTGATATGGTAATGACTCAAATTTGGAACATTTTATTTTTGGAATCCAAAAGTAGAAGAACTAGGGGATGTCACAGATTCTGAGGAGAACCTTAGTGACTTCCCAGTCTACCCTTTGGTTTGGTTTCAATTTAGAAGAGAAATGTTTGAATGTTTCATTCTTTTAATTTTTTTAATTAGGGCTTACATTTGCATGAAACGATAACATAAATGGCTTGAAAGATGTGAGGATTTAGGTAGTGACAAATAATAACCTCAGAATCCTAAAATAGGTTAGGCCTATATTGTATAGTAGAGCCATAGAGAGCCCTAAGTAAAAGTTGAAGATTTATGTCGTGCTAGGCAGGCAAACTAGAAGTCATATGGCTTGTTGTTTAATTTTAAAAAATGGTTTAGCTGATGTAGGCATGTTTTGCTATTCAAGATGGCCATGCTGCCCACGATGCTAGCTCTAAATCACTCAAAGAAGTTATAGGTTTAAGTTTTAGAAGTGTCAAAGTGTAAAGATTGAGAGAAGTATCAGGTTCAGATGTCAAGTTTTCTAATGTGCCAAGTCTTGATGAAAATCAGTGTTACCTAAAGTTATTTAAATATAATAGGGGGGTTAAAGATGATTAGAGCAACACCAATTATGATCCTATAGTTTTCTCATTTCGGTACCACAATTTTATTTTTAAATTTACTTATCTTAAACGAGCTATAAAACCCATTTAAACTGGGGTGATCTAGTTAGCAACAATGGGTTACCTCCTCCGAGGGACTCCCGTAAATTCAAAAGAGTTTTTTATGTTTAGTGACATTTCAAAGAATTTATGGTTACTTTTGTAACAATTTGCTTTAGATTTTAAAAAAATTGATTAATAATTGAAAAAGTTGTTTTGTCTTGCAGGTAAAGGAAGGTGCTCAACCCACCAGTTGATAGTATTTTGCAAAAATTAAATAACTGTGAATGTGTACCTGTCCTCTTCTCAGCATTCATGTTGAAAGACTAGCTTTCACAAAATTTATATATATGTATGTGTATATATATATAAATATATATATATATTTGCAGGAAATTAAAACAAGAATAGTTGAAGTGCATCTAACAAACTCCAAGTTATGACTCGGAACGTCCTGAAAGGTTTTAATGGACGACTTTCAAAAATAGAATACAATAAGCTTGATTAGTCCTTCAAAATATCTAAGAGATTTTGAAGTGTTTGGGGGATGACCCTGAACAACCTTAGAAATCTATTGAAATGTTGTATGTTAATTTTGAGCTTGTTATATTGTTCTATTAACCATACAAAGATTTAAACTAAGGTTACCCCATTACCAATTGAACACTGGAATTTTAATTATCTCAAGAAAATAAAGAGAGTCACTTAGCATTTCATTTGATAATTGTATGAGTGGGCACCCAAAAGGAAAAATGCATGGTCATTAAGGACATTTAATACCTCAAATTAAAGTAGGGCACAATGTGTTTGAAAATATTTATTTATTATTTTCATTTTTCTTTCTAATTCCAATTAATGCAATTCACATATAAAACCTAATTCATTATTAAACTTCTTTTCAATTTAAATTTTCAAAGTAAATTCAAGATAATTAAATATTAAATGAAATGGAATTTCAATTCTCATTAATATCCGACTTAGTATCTAACCACCAATTGATGGGCTTTAAGATGGTTGAATTAATATCTTCATTGTTTAAGCCCATTACTTTAGGATTACCCTTTTGAAATGACTTCCAAGTTATGTTGATTAACAAAATTGCACCTATATCCTTATTATGAGAGAAGAGGAAAGTTGATTTCTACCATTTACGCTTTATTTTTCAATCATCCAAAAGAGGTTTATGAAGATCAATAGTACCCATTTACGCTTTGATTAATTCTAAAATTTAATTAAGGTATTAAAATTCCAAAATTATAATTTTGCCCCTGCGATCCCCACTTCACGACTTATCAAATAAAAACATAACTGACTCATAAAATAAGCTTGAAGAAAACACTGCGATATCTCGAAGGAAATAACAAGTGAAATAACTTGAAGTTGGAGTGGACTATAAGCATTCAATTTTGGGTGTGCTCAGATTTAAGCATTCTCGACGGACTTCGAAGGCTTATATTGGTCATTTGTATGTATAGAGCCCGACATTCAACTAGAAGGGTTTCCTAAATACCAACTTAGGGGGGTTCTCCTTAACTCGGTACAGGTGATTGACAAGTGGAAAATCAAATTCATACTTAAAATGTATATTTTATCATGAATATGAGTTTCATACATATAAGAGAAAGTCGTATCAATTTTGTAGTAAAAAAACTTCTTTTAAATATAGTATCTGTTCTTACGAGTTTTGTATAAATGTGATTGTTCATGTGTCAATCATGTTGTCAGGCGTAGGACCGCCAAAAACCAAAGAAGGCAAGGGTGCCCGATGATGGGTCTTATTTATATGCTATGCTTCATGAAGTTGAAATTTACTTGAAGATTTTAATCACTGGCAACCGTGCGAAAAACTTGATGTCCCTCTAATGCATGTTATTTTTTTGCGTGTTTTATGTCAATTTGATTCCCCTGTGACGGTGCCAAATACTCAACCTGACCCGTAATTACGCAGTAATTTAGAAATCAAAAGACTGTCAAAAACTTGACCAAATTTATATTTAGCAACTAGTATACAAAATTGAAATATTATGAAATATAGCAAGTAGTTCACTCACCATGGGATTTATTCAAGTGCACGTATCACTTCAAGTAATATAGGACTTTCTAATTAAGCCTTGGATAACGATCCCACGAGGAAGCGAGGAAAGATGTCCGTAGTAAAATTCCAGTCTACTACTATTAGTCCTTAGTTTGGAATGTCAATTAAAATGGTGTTTTATCTAGAAGCTACTCTTAAATGCAAATGTTAAATGTAAGGATGGTAACTATTCATAAATGCAAATATTAATTCTAAGGATAACCCTTTCTGGATGAATTGGTTTGAAGAATTTTAAGAATTTAAGAACTACTCTTCTTATGTAGTGAATTGGATAATGTAAGGGAATAAGATACATCAAATATTGTATGTGCCAAATTGGAGCATTTATAATTCTCTACCCTGATTCAGTGTTATAGAAAATCATTAACTAATCTCAGGTTTAGTCATTAAATTTGTGGTTAAGCTGGAAAGATACTGGCTCTCACTCCAGAGCTCCCACTTCCCTTCTCTTTAGGGCTAACACTCGCTTTAGTTCTTAAACTCTATGACTAAATTTAGGATTTTAGTCTATCACCCTAAAATCTCCAATTTTATGCTCAACAATTTTTATATTTCCCTATTTATTTGCACTCAACCCCCATGAACTTCACCATCCATGGAATTTGAATGTTGTTCCACTTTTTTGAGAATTACACTGCCCTCTTGGGTTTCAATGCAATAACAACGAATTTTAACACTACAACAAGTTCTTATTGTAATGTAAATGAAGTGCAAGTAAAAATCATCACATTTATAATTAAAACTTTATCTAGATTGCATCCCAATATTCTAAATATGAATCTTAATCATTGCTTAAGAAAATTAAAAGGAAAATAATGACATAATCGTCTCATGCTATTATTTTCAAAAAAGAAGAAAGAATAAAAAAAAATACATCACAAAGAACAAATAAAACACAATGAAAAACTTCATCAAATCAAAGCAAATCCACTAAATAAGTGTTTATAAAATTGTAAGATAATGCAGAACATAATACTTAGTTTTTACCCCTTAAAAGAAAGATGAAAATCTCGCCCACAAAGCCTCCCTCTGATCCATGCAATGCTAGAACATTCCCTTAAAGATTCTCTCAAAATCCCCTCACCAAACTCTCCAAAAAAGTAGAAATCTACATTTCTTTTCCTATTCTAAGATGTCTAAAAATTCTCCTCGTTTTCTCACTCACACCCCTTTCTCTGACATAAAAGCACTCTATTATAGTGTAGGGACAAATTTCATAAGAGATGCCTCAAGCAACCTTCAAAAAGGCGTCCAATTACTTTGACTCTTCTAGAAATTCACTCAACAATGCATCCAAACTGACTTGGGTGTTGTTGGTGCCATTTTCACATCATTTTTTGCACTTTGGAACTATTAGCGTCATTTTCACGTCACCTTCAAAAGGGCGCCCAAATATGTTATATAGCAACTCGACCATTTTGCTTCGTTTGACTCTATTTTAGCTCAGTTTTGCCCCGTTTCAGTTGTGTATCATTCCTAACAAATAGACCTACAAAATAAGGATAAAAATAAAATTTCTTTAAAGTGTAATTTCATTCAAAAATATGTGAAAAGTTTAAAAGAGATCAAGCATAGTAAGACATCAAAATGTGTTCGGACAGAATTTTCATTCTTGCTCATTTTTTGCTCCAAATTTAACCATTTTTGCTTCTTTTTCTCCAAAAATCCATTTCATGTGCATGAAACCAAAAATATGCAAAATACCTTCCCTTAAAGTGTAATATAATTAAAAATAATTAAAATTAAGCATAAAATATATATGAAAAAGTAGTTATTTTTCAAGTGTATCACCTGCAAGTCTAGTGTCGGTGAATACCATTATCATCGTACAATTCACCGGTCCCCTGAATTGTGTCCTAATGTCGTAGGATTAAATTTTATTATACTCTACCATCAGAGTGCCTTTGTCATAAACTCTCTTAAACCCCAAAATGAACCATCCAACTTATAGCCTTGCTTGATGGCTCATATATACTCAGGGCTATATATGTGCACTCATATTTCGTACATAAGCATCTAAATGAAACCAAGTCGTAAGAAAGAAAAAAAGAAAAACACAGTTAGAGAGAAGATGGAAAAATCAATATGAAATGACGAAGAATTAAAAGGTAGATTGACCCTCAAAACTATAACTAAAATGACTGACGAAAAGTCCCAAAAATGTGGCCCTCAAGCTCTATGAATAAACCCAAAAGGGTATCATTTCCTCGAATTTCACAAATTGATCAACTAAAAACGTATCCTTTCCAAACTACATTTTAGGCAAGTCGGAACAGCAAGGAGCCTGAACTAACATAATGATTACTTACATAGGCCCATGATGCGTGGAGTTTTAGTGTGAGAATTTTGCTAATATTATTCAACATTACAAAATTACGCAGTGTAGATATATAATAAATATGCAAAATAATCCCAACAAAAATACTTTTTTATGAAAATAATTTATCTCTTAAAACTCTTTTTAAACTGCCAAATCCCTTTCAAAATCAGCACAAGTATACATATCACTCAAGTATTAAAGGGCTCTAATGGAGTCCTAGATATCGATCCCACAAGGAAGTTGAAAAATCCTAACGTAACTAATGAAAATTTTTTTATAACAAAAACAAAAGTAAAAGTAAAGTACAAAGTTTGAAAATTAATTAATCAAGTGAATGCAAGTTAAAGTGCAAATGTAAGACTACAAAAGTTAAATTAAACTAAAAACTAAACTTTCAAAATTAAAATTATGAAAAATAAATAAAGTTTTTTGTTGTGATGGAAAGTTCAAATTTAGGAAAGCATCCCTCCCCTTTGTAATGAGTATATGGTTTGTGAAAAAAATGCAATAATTTGAAAATATATAAAAAAACTGTTTTGTGTCAAATAGGAGCAATCATATTCTTTACCCTTTTCCGAGTGCTATAAAGAACAATGACTAATACCGAGTTTGGTCCCTAATTTCGTGTTCAGGATGGGAGGATACCGACTTCTACTCCACAACTCCCATTACTCTCTCCCCTGATGGCTAAGAATCTCATATTAGGTTCCAATCAACTGAACTAAATTTGGGAATTTAATTTGTCACTTTAAAGTCTCCAATTCTGCATCTAACAAAGTATAATTCCCCATTTATTTGAACCCAATCCCATGGATGACATACTCTCCCATGAAATCAAATGTGATTCTCCCTATGTTGTAAAAATTATATCTCATTTAAGAACATATGTCTCTTAACCATTTTTAACATTTCAATTGGCCAGATCAAAAAGTTAACAAAGATCGGAGTTTAAATGATCACAAATTATTTATCATTTTAAACTGTAGAAAACAAAATCTATTCTTCACAAAGTCATATCTCAAAGTAGGGAGATAGATAAAGAATGCTACTCAGAATTCATGAGAAGAATATGCAAAACACGTATTTCATATATAAAAGCAAGTTTACAAAACAAAAGAAATAAAAAAAATACAACTTATCTCACAATCCTTCCCAAGAAAATCCCTAGAAGTTTTGTCCAAGCTTTTCTCTTTATATCATCACTCCTAATTCTCTCTCAGAAGCGTAATAAAGAAGAAATCTCTCACATTTCCTCTCCTTTTACAACAATAGAAGAAAATGTCCTCTTCTCTTTCTATCTCTCCTTCACACCATACACAACAAAAGCCTCCTTCAACTCTATGAAGTCTTCTTCTTTTATGTTGGGATGCCTCATTTAGAAAAGAATTCAAAATTCCCTTCAAAATTTTCTCCAAAAGTCAACTCTTTTGAATTCAAAAGATGTGTCATTTGATCCAAGAGTCATATCTTTTCATAAAAGAACCTTCCAATGTGTCTAGATGCACTAAATTACTCTAAGAGGGGTTTAAAACAAGTGTCCTTTTCAAATTCACGCAAAAATTTGTCTCAAACCACCTTAAATTGATAAAATCATTCCTGGTGCATCATGCGCCAGTTCTCTCGATTTTGGCGCATCTTGCGCCGATCTGGCGCATCATGCGCGAGAATCCAAAAATTTGCTATTTTTGCTCCAAATTTTGTCTTTTTAGCCATTTTTGCTCCAAATGCCTAAAAATGATATAACCGCAACAAAAACCAAAAATACTCTTCTTTAAAGTGCAATATCACCAAAAATAAGCATAAAATAAGTACTTAAAATAGTAATTACTTTGGTGTATCACCCCACAACACTTATGCATTTACAATCCCAAGCTTAAACCCGAATGTTGCATTCACGTCATTCAATCTTTTATATTGTATCGAAAATGCCACCACTAAAGACTCAAAATTATAGCTCAAAAGAAACCCAAAGAAAGCTAAATGAACTCTCGACTCACATAAAGCAACTCGCACAATTTTAGATTTTGCATAAAGCCAACATCGTCAAGTTTCACAATTCTTGTGAATAAAACGATCAAATTCAGATTCCATAAAAACTAAACTCATCAAAGTTTCAGAATTCTCACACAAGTATCCCCAAATCTTAGATTTCTCATATCTTTTCCACTCTTACATCTCCCCACCATATGAGCCTTTATATGTGAATTGATGCTTACAATTCTTCCATAATTGCAATCTGTATTAGTTCCTTTTTAAATAAACCATTTACTAATAAATGAATAACCAATGCATCACCTTAAATTCAAACATAAAACGCATCTAAGTAAGCACCTTATATTTTCACGGGGGCAAAGTACAAGAAGAATCAATGATTGTAGAATAAGCTCAAGTCACAACTCCTACGCAACAAATTATATAAAATCCTTGGGCACATCTAGCAAATGGCTGGTGATGCAGGCACTCAATTAAATGCTTAATAATCTCAAAACATTTCATACATAAAGTTGTGAGAAAAGAGTGTATGCTTGATACAAAAGAAACTATCAAATCCTCATTCCGGCAAACGAAGAGTAAATCCAACAATAATTAAAGATTGAATCGATAATTAAAAGCATGCTTAACTGTGGACTCCAACTTCAGCTCCCAAACATGTATAAATATCTAATAACTTATAAATATGCTACAGTTATAAAGAAGCCTCGTTATATACACTTCTAAAAAAATCTGTATTTTAAAGTATCCCAAATCTGCCATATATGCGTGTAGGTATGAAAATATAGATTTAAGATGTGTAAATACACATGAATTGGGCGGTATATGTGTAAAAATTAAAGCTTGAAATGGCATATACGTATAAAAGAATTAAGTGGCATGTATGTAAAAGTCAAAGTTTATGTATTAGATATGTAAATGCATAAGAATTTTGTCGCATGTATGTAAATTTCCCGTGACTCTAGCCAATCAAACCTTCCCATTTCTTCCATTGTCTTGCAATATTTCATTTGAGCTATATAGGTATAAATGAAAAATGCAAGAAGAATTCAAGCATTTATATAAGTTACCAAAGGTTTTAATGCAGGAGGATAATTTCTTCCACATTTTTTTTTTTTTTGCAGCATGCTAAGCTTTCCCCTTTTAATGAGAGCACTCTCTCATAATTGATCCAAGTAATGGGAAGAATGTTATCTCAATCCCATCAGCAGCTTTTCCTCCATATTAAAAATATTAAACTCAAAGTAGAGCAACACTAGAACCATATAAAAAGAATGAGAAAGAAGCGGAGGGACTACCTCACTTGCTGCAAACCCAAGACAAATACAAGAATAGACCCAAAAAAATTTTTGCAGCACCTCCATCTACAGGAACAACATGCGATTGAGATATTTAGCATGAAATGTAAACCTCAACTACAGGAACAACATGTGATTGAGATCTTACCCAAGAGTATCCATAGGTCAGTAGCTTTCATGCTTCAGAGACTCATTTGAGAAGATGCTAAGAAAAGCCAACAATTTACGAGAGAAAGTTAAGCACATAGATTACCAAGAAAAATCATATTGGTCTAGGATGACCACAATATTCAAGAAGAAATTTGGAACAGTGGCAACAGTTGATAAAGGAAAGCAAACGATAAAGATACAGAAAAAAAAATTCTCATAAGAGTAGAGGGTAGAATGGGTTTGACTCTTTTAGTATGAATGAAGAGGATATATTCTTTCAAAGATGAGGCTATGCTAAAGCTGTTCAGAATTTAATGAAAAAGCCAGAATTCAGATTGACAAAACCAAAAAAGTCAGAAGAAGCTGACAAGAAAAAGCATCCCAACTTATGCCCCTACAATCGGATGTTGGAAATAAAATAGAAGGCTATTTCATTTTCAAGGATTGGCTCAAGAGGACTTTCAAATAAGAAAATATAACAATCTCGAAGGAATATTTGAAAGAACCTAAAAAAGGTTCTGTGAATATGATTTTGACGGAGCCAATCACTTTGATAGATCTGTATTCATAAAATAATGAATGGAGTACAATTTGGAGCAAGTCATCGAAGAAGATACTAGATCAAATTCAAACAGCTTCACCTCAGGTGACCGTCCAGAGTCTTTAGCCTGCTCAGCATAGGTTAGAGATTTTGCCAAAGAAATCACCACAACCAGGGAAGGAGAAGGATGATGTCATGATCACTGATAGCTCGGGGTTGGGATAGGGACTACCTCTTTTATATTAGTTTCTCATATTCATGGAATAAAATCCTTAATCCCCTGACCATGTATGATTATCTTTTTGCCCCACCGTGGTATTATGATTATAATGATTATGATTTCAGCTAAATTTTAACTATTTCTAGTGATAATGCAACAAAATTTACTCAATGTAACTTTGATTTTGATTCTTAAAATGATCCTCAAATCTTACTTAAGTCTGATGAACTCGTTTAACAAGAATGATGAAGATATCGACAACACTGGTTACGATAGCACCAGATGTAAGGACCCTCTCCTCGAGTGCCACAAAGGCACCACTTTCTATCAACTTGGATCTCTTTGATGAAGAAAAAGAGACTCCAGAAATATTTCCTACAGCATCTAAAGAGAAGAAATCACATAAGTAAATTTAAGAAGTGAGAAGGTGTTACCCTCAAGAATAATTCTATTATATAAAGGAAAACAAATAGTCAATCAGAAAGAGCCACCTCCACCTTCACCTATAGAGGAACCACATAACCAAGTGAAGATTGAAGGATTATATAAAGTGGATTATAATGTGCTATGTCATTTTCGGAGGTTTCCAACAAAACTAAGCATTTACGATGCCCTGATCCTGTCAAAGGAAATGAGAGAATCTCTGGTTACAACCTTGCTTAATCCAGCGATTTGCTTAGCTCAGTTGACCAGGCATCTTTGGATGAAGTTTGTTCGTGAAAGGAACATCCTAGGATAACCTTCACAAATTAATACTTGTTGTTCGGTACCACCAACCACAACCGACCACTCTACATCTATGTTAATATTGACAGATTTGTATTGTCCAGTGTTTTGGTACATCCGAGAGCATCACTTAATCTATTGAGTCTGTGGACATTGATATATTTGGATATTGAGGCTCAAGAGATTAAAGCTGATAAAATAATGTTAAGAGGATTTAACCAAAAGGGAGAAAGAGCCCATGGATCAATTACACTGTTAACGAAAGTTGGAGAACCAGTAACAACCGCAAAATTCCACATCATTGATGCGGGGACCTCTTTTAATGCTTTACAGGGCTGACCATGGATTCACAAGCATAATATGGTTCAATCATTCTTATAGAAATACATCAAGTATTTAAAAGAAGGACAAGGACATTGTATCAAAGGATATTTACACCCATTTTCAGTTCATGAAGTGGGCATTCATGAAGAGCTCGCCTACTGTGCACCTCCAAAGAAAAATGTCTTTTCTCGTGACATTGTGTCAAATAAAGTACATGATTCAGAAGAATCATGAAGAAGAAGCCATTTAACTCCACTACAGCGATCCACTGCCATTCCTTCACAATGAGCTGGTAGAGATTATGTTAGCCCATACACCCGAGATGGAGGCTGGGAACGTGGACAAGGAAGGATCAATACGATTGTTGAACAGACTAGGCTGAATATCAATGTTGACACAGAAAAACCTTTTGATGAAGAAAACTCAGAGGAAGAAATGATGGTGATAAAATAGAAGAAACCAAAGTATGAAATTTTCTTGGAAGATGAATATGAGTTGATGTATGATCGGATCAGCCACTATGAGAATTCTATGACCCTTACTCCGATCTATGCTCAAAATGTTGAGGGTTTAGAGATCAGGGAATTCCGTAGCATTAGATCAAAGGCGAACAAGTTTTACCATGCTTCCCCTTTTACTAGTTTTGAAACTCAAGTAAATTTAGAAGAGGATTATAATGAATTAATGTAATTAACTTTTGGTTACTTTTCTCCTTGTAAAAAAAACTAATTCAACAAGGATATGTGCTAAAGTAATTGCCAAAAGATAAGCTAAAACTTTTTGAGAAATTGTGGAATGTTAAAAGTCAAACTCTTAACTTGAAAGAAGGTCTTAGATTTGATACCATAGGACAAATCGATGACTCGAAATTTTGCATGCTTGTTACTATTATATTGGAAGAGGATTTACTTAATGTATAGAATGACTCTCAAGGTCAGTTATTATGTGATGCCCCACAAGAATTTGAAGAAGAAATTAAGTCAAATATTGGCAAAATCAAGAAATCAATCTTGGGACTAAGGAACAGCCCCGATCCATCATTATAATTCTATATTCAATGAGGAAGAATCCATAGAATTGATAAAGTTATTGTCAGAATTTAAAATTGCTTTGCATGGAGTTATGATGAAATGTCAGGGCTATCAGCTGAAGTTACATTTCATATACTTGGGGTGGACAAAGATATTACCTAGTAAAATAAGTTCCCAGAAGAATGCGCTTCGAGATAGAGCAACAAGTCATTGTCGAGGCAAAGAAATTAATAGATGCTAACTTTGTAAGAGAAAAGAAATACCCTAAATCGTTAGCCAATATTGTAAAAGTTAAGAAGAAAAATGAAAAAATCTATTTATGTGTCGACATCACGGATTTAAATAGGTATGTCCAAAGGATGAGTTCTTGTTACCGATACCGGAATAAATGGTGGACATCGCATTGACACATGAGGTTTTCTCTTTCTTGGATGGATCGTCTGGACATAAAAAAATCAAAATGGCTCAAGATGATGCAACATTTATAGCATTTAGAACACTGATAGAGATTTTTTGCTTCATAGTGATGCCATTTTGGTTAAAGAACGCTAGAGCAACATATCAACGAGCTATGATAAAGATCATTGATGAACTCATTCACAACCAAGTGGAGTGCTATGTGGATGATTTGGTCATCAAAAGAAAATAGAAAATAAACAATTTGTATGACTTGAGGATCACGTTGGAATGATTATGACAATTTAATCTCAAGAAGAATCCCTTAAAGCACACCCTCAGTGTCACCACAAAAAAAATACTAGGATTTGCTGACCTTCATTGGGGAATCGAGACTGACCCGGAGAAGATTAAAGCTATCTTGATAATGCCTCCTCCCAAAACCTTGAAACAACTATGTTCCTTTTAATGAAAGTTCGCATATCTGAGATGCTTTATTTTTAATCTATCAGGTTGGTGTCAGCCCTGCACGACATTAATTAAAAAGGATGTCAAATTCATTTGGGAAGAGAAATGTCGGCGGGCCTCTAAGGACGTTAAGCAATACTTAATGACATCTCTTAATTTGGTAGCCCTTATCCTGGGAAAACTATTGAAACCTTATACAGTGGCCTTAAACGACTCTCTTGGAGTCCTGTTGGCTCTATTCAATGATGAGGGTAAGAAAAAAACACTCTACTACTTGAGTCATCGTCAAATATTGACAAATGTAAAGTATCCGCCTATTGAGAAGCATTGTCTAGCCTTAATTTTTGTTGGCTGAAATCTTTGACATTACTTGCTTTCTCATAAAATTACCCTTATTTTGGAAGTTAATCCATTGAAATATTTGATGACCCGACCAACACTTTCTGGATGTTTAGCAAGGAGGTCGATAATTTTATTGCTATTCGATATAGCTTTTGTTCCCCTCCACACTATCAAGGGACAAATTTTAGCAGATTTTCTCACAGTGCACCCACTTCAAGCTGGGTCCCCAATCAATGATGTACAATCATATGAATAGATACTACAAATAGAAGCGGCCAATGCCAAGCATTGGCAAATGTGTTTTAATGGAGCTTCTTTAGCTAGAAAAGATAAAAGATCAGAGAGGGTCATACCAAGCAAAGCAAGAATTGGTCTTATTTTCATCACACTAGATAAGAGCATGTTAAGATTCTCCTATTACCTAACAGATCTGTCCAAAAACAATAAAGTAGAATATAAAGCATTTATCACTAGATTGGAATTTGTAATCTCAATGGATATAACATACATCGTCATCTAACAAGTTGTCAGATAATATAAAATTTTGAAGCCAAGGCTAGAAGAATATCACTGGTACATAAAGAAGTTGTTAGAGCAGATTCCCAATGTGAGATACTAGATTCCTCATGAAGGTAACGCCCATGCCAACACTTTAGCAAAATACTCTAAGGAAATGACATGTTCACTGGAGGATTCCAACCACATTAAAGTACAAGGACGTCGGGTTCTATCTTAGATTGACCTCAACAATATATACGAGCTCAGAAGAGAATAAAGAATGATGATTGCATTTACGACATCAATGAAGATTGGCGTAAGCCATTAAAAGAATATTTGATGGCTAGAAAGCTACCTAAAGACAAGTTTGAAGCATATCACATCACGAGAAGAGTTACATCATATGCTCTAGTGGGTGATGTCCTTTATAGAAGATCATTTGCTCAGATGTGTTTCTGATGTCTAAGTATAGCCGAAGTGCAGAATATCGTCAAATATGTACATGCCGGATTATGTAGTGCTCACCAGTCAAGGCTAAAAATGAAGATGAAGATTAAATGACACAAATATTGTTGGCCAACAATGATATTTGATTTCATGGATATACCTAGAAGATGTAGCTTTTGTCAAGTGCTTGAGGTGGTTTTACACCAACCTCCAAATGTGCTACACTCAACCGTTACCTCGTACCCATTCAAGTGTTGGAGTACAAACATAATAGGTTTGATAGACCCTCTATCCTCTGAGGGAAATAGTATTCTTGTCGCTATATATTACTTCTCCAAGTGGGCAGAGGCAGTGTTATTACGAGAGGTTACATCACAACATGTCTTACAATTTTTCAAGAGTTAGATTGCCTGCCATTTTGGTTTACCACACAGAGTGAATTTTAATAAATGGACAACCTTCAAGAGCAGAAAGATTAACAACTTTGTCAAATGACTTGGAATAGACTTAAGATATTCTATGATTTACTATCCCTGGGCAAATGGACTGGTTGAGGCTTTCAATAAGATGCTCATACACATATTAAAGAAAACATTGAGCGAAAACATTGAACGAAAACATTAGAAGCTTTGTAGGACTACCGGACAATATTCAAAACTCCCACTCAATGTACATCCTACACACTTGTGCATGAGTCGGAGGCAGCACTGCTGCTAGAAGTTTAGACACCGAATCTCAGAGTCGTCATCGCCAACAAAATTAAAATAAAAAGAGTGCAAAAATCAGACTTTGAGTATTAGAAAGTCTTTTGGAAAAATTATTAGAAGCATAACAACATTTCAAACTCTATGACCGACGACTTTATATATGCTTAAAAATATAAGGTAAATATGGACATAACAAACATTCAATATTTGTAAAGTCACACTTATCAACGCAAGTACATGTATCACACAAGTAATATAGAGTTCTAATAGAGTCCTAGATATCGATCCCACATGGAGTGGTTTAGAACTGCGAACTAAGACTTTAGAAAAGTGTACTTTAATCAACAACGAAGTTCAATTTGCTTATCTGTCACTAATAGGCAATTGAAATAAATATGTAATTTTAGAAATAAAATGATACTAATGAGGGTTTAATTGTGATATTCAATATATAAGAAAGCATCCTTCTCCTTGTCAATAAATTACAGTGAATGGATAAAGTGAATTAGTTCAATTTTTTTTTGTGCTAAATAAGAGCATACCTAATCTTTACTCTTTCGTACAGACATAAAGAACATTGACTTATCCTATGCTTATTTACTGAATTTGGGGTTGGGCTGGGAGGATAACGACTCCCACTTTGGAGCTCCCACGTTCCCCTCACCTGAGGGCTAACATTTAAACTTCAGCACCAAAACGATAGAACCGAATTGGAGATTTTAGTCTGTCACTCTAAAATCTCCAATTCTACGCCCGATAATATTATTTCCCTATTTATTTGCACCTAACTTCCAAGGGCTTTGACATCCCTGAATCTTGGATGTAATCTTCACTATAGGTGTAAAACTCAACATATTTTAAGAAATTAATTGACCAGATTAAAAGTAAATTAAGATCGAAGTGAAAAGATCATCACAATTTTTTAAACATTTTTTTGGCTTTATCAATTCAAATCACCATTTCACAAATCTCAAAACAGNTATTCTTTACCCTTTGGTCCAGGCATAAATAACATTGACTAATCCTACGCTTGTTTACTAAATCTGCGGCTATGCTGGGAGGATACCGGCTCTCACTTCGGAGATCCCACGTTCCCCTCACCTGAGGGATAACATCTACACTTCAACACTCAAACGATAGGACCGAATTGGGGATTTTAGTTTGTCACTCTAAAATCTTCAATTCTATGCTCGATAATATTATTTCCTTATTTATTTGCACCCAACTTCCAAGGGCTTTAACCTCCTTGAATCATGGATGTAATCTTCACTTTAGTTGTAAAACTCAGCATATTTTAACAAATCAATTAGCCAGATTGAAAGTAAATTAAGATCGAAGTGAAAAGATCATCACAATTTCTTAAACATTTTCATGGCTTCACCAATTCAAATCACCATTTCACAAATCTTGAGACAACGAGAAAGACAGAGAAAACTACTCAAATCTCNGGCAAACACATATCTTCAAATATGACAATTTTATAAAGTCAAATTTTCGTAATGAAATTACAAATTAATAATTTTGTTAAAATTATTACAAATAATAAAATTAATGTGTGACACATATTTTTAAAATTTCCATTAATAATTTTTTAAAAAAAAAATTGATTTTATATTTTCCATAATAAAGTATTTTGATAAAATTACCTCTTATATTTTATTTGTAGAAAAATATCATCCAAATTCTTGTTTAGATAAAAATACTCTAAAAGTACAAGTAATTTGCTTAAAATATTAATTTTATTCTACTTATAATACAAAAAAATATCATTCATAACCTTGTTTTAAGTAAGCTCAATCCTTATTTTGTTCAGTATACATATTGGTTTGACTATTCAAATCGCTCTAATTGGTTTTACAATATTTAAGATATTTTGCTTATTTTCTCTCATGACTTCTCTAGTGAACTTCTCTTCTCCTTAACATGATGTTGAACATGTTAATCTCCTTAGATTATCCTCATATTCAATTCTTTAAGNGGCAAACACATATCTTCAAATATGACAATTTTATAAAGTCAAATTTTCGTAATGAAATTACAAATTAATAATGTTGTTAAAATTATTACAAATAATAAAATTAATGTGTGACACATATTTTTAAATTTTCCATTAATAATTTTTTTAAAAAAATTGATTTTATATTTTCCATAATAAAGTATTTTGATAAAATTACCTCTTATATTTTATTTGTAGAAAAGTATCATCCAAATTCTTGTTTAGATAAAAATACCCTAAAAGTACAAGTAATATGCTTAAAATATTAATTTTATTCTACTTATAATACAAAAAATATCATTCATAACCTTGTTTTAAGTAAGCTCAATCCTTATTTTATTCTTATTTTATTCAGTATACATATTGGTTTGACTATTCAAATCGCTCTAATTGGTTTTACAAGATTTAAGATGTTTTGCTTATCTTCTCTCATGACTTCTCTTGTGAACTTCTCTTCTCCTTAACATGATGTTGAACATGTTAATCTCCTTAGCTTATCCTCATATTCAATTCTTTAAATACATAACATTAGATTCGAAACAAAATTGAGTGAAGAGTTACGCCTCATAAATTTTATTCTTGAGTTTAGTGGGGTTTAGAGCCTTTTAGTAATGTGAAAAACATGACTAGATAATTGTCCATATCAGCTTGAATATTAGTTAGAAATAAGATTTTGGGGTAAATTTGAGGACTTACGTTGTGAATTTCTAGTTAAAATAAAGATAGAGGTGTGAGGATGATTAAGAAGAAATTCTAAGATGAGAAAAGTACTTATGAATAAATAATCAATACCACTAAGAAAATGTCAAGTTAGTCTAACAAGCACTAACCTAAACTAACATTCCTATTTATGCAAATTATATTGAATCTGATGAGTCTAAAGCTAACAACATTCAAAAAGAAGATGAAGCTTTAAAAATATAAAAGGTAGGTGGCCATTAATGATGGCACGAACTATTGTCATTAATTCATTTCATCTTCTAACATTATTATGTGGTCGACCCATAATTAGTTTTTAAATTAAGAAAATAAACTTCTACATCCAAAATGTAAAATTTGAATAATGAAATATAAAATTTTTTATTATGTTAGGTCTTGTGACAACCCTTGATTAGGCTCTGGATATAAAAAGTTATTGGTCTCTTACATGGGCTCCCATAATTAAATGTTTAGCTTCATTTTGTTAATACAAATTATGTGTTATATCAAATACTTCATGCCAATTTGATTTTTACTCTATAAAGTTGAAATCTAAACAGTCTTCTACAAGTTGAGATGTAAATGTCCAATATAGTGTGAGTTACCCATGTATATCTTGCATGTGTTTTGTTCTTCGAACAAATCAAAAATATATAATCATTAAAAAGATTTTAGGCTCTCCCTTATTAAAGATATAATCAAATTATAAGAGGATGAGGAAGACATACTTTGCAAGTAGAAAGCTATGTCTCCTAAGAAAGAGTTTGGCTGAACAAGAAATGATTTGTTAACTCCTTCATAGAATAGAACTNAAGTTAAGCATGTAGGGTTAAACTTGGGTCAAATTTGAGCTAGCTTTGGGCTAAGCTCAAATTGATTGTTTTTTCGGGGCTAAGCTTGGGTCAAACTTGAGCTAGCTTTGGGCTAAGCTCAAATTGATTGTTTTATTTGATGTGAAACATCATTATGAACAACTTTCATGAAGGATGAAAGTTGTTTTGAAGTTGATTTGATTGGGCTAAGTTTGGGTCAAACTTGGGCTAGCCGTGGGCTAAGTCCAAATTGATTGTTGTGTTTGGTTAAAACATCATTATGAACAACTTTCATGAAGGATGAAAGTTGTTTTGAAGTTGATTTGGTGGTTAACTTAGGTCAAACTTGAGCTAGCTTTGGGCTAAGCTCAAATTTATTGTTGTGTTTGGTGAATACTTAGGTCAAACTTGAGCTAGCCTTGGGCTAGGCTCAAATTAATTGTTGTGTTTGGTGTAATCATGTAGGGCTAAACTTAGGTCAAACTTGAGCTAGCCTTGGGATAGGCTCAAATTAATTGTTGTGTTTGGTGTGAAATATCATTATGAACAATTTTCATGAAGGATGAAAGTTGTTTTGAAGTTGATTTGATGGTTAATTTTAATTTATGGAACAATTTTCATGAAGGATGAAAGTTGTTTTGAAATTGATTTGATGGTTAATTTGAATGGAACTTTCATGAAGGATGAAAGTTGTTTTGAAGTTGATTTGATGGTCAATTTGTATGGATTTTGTTGTTTTCATGAAGGATGAAAGTTGTTTTGAAATTGATTTGATGGTTAATTTGAATGGATTTTAGCTAGCTTTGGGCTAAGCTCAAATTGATTGTTGTGTTTGGTGTGAAACATCATTATGAAAAACTGAGCTAGCTTTGGACTAAGCTCAAATTGATTGTTTTATTTGGTGTAAAACATCATTATGGACAACTTCCATAAAGGATGAAAGTTGTTTTGAAGTTGATTTGATGGTTAATTTAAATGGATTTTGATGGATTTGAGAGGATGAAAGTTGTTTTGAAATTGATTTGATGGTTAATTTGAATGGATTTTGATGGATTTGGAGGATGAAAGTTGTTTTGAAGTTGATTTGATGGTTAATTTGAATGGATTTTGATGGATTTGGGGTGAAAGTTTTTTTGAAGTTGATTTGATGGTCAATTTGTATGGATTTTGATGGGTTTGGGTTTAAAGAAATTGATTTGATGGTTAATTTGAATGGATTTTGATGGATTTGGGTTTAGACCTAAATTAACATATTGGGCTAAGTTTGGGTCAAACTTGAGCTAGATTTGGGAAAGTCCCAAATTGATTATTGTGTTTGGTGTGAAACATCATTATGAACAACTTTCATGAAGGATGAAAGTTGTTTTAACATATTGGGCTAAGTTTGGGTCAAACTTGAGCTAGATTTGGGAAAGTCCCAAATTGATTGTTGCATATTGGGCTAAGTTTGGGTCAAACTTGGGCTAGCCATGGGCTAAGCTCAAATTGATTGTCTTGTAGGGCTAAACTTAGGTCAAACTTGAGCTAGCTATGGGCTAAGCTCAAATTGATTGTTGTTTTTGGTGTGAAACATCATTATGAACAACTTTCATGAAGGATGAAAGTTGTTTTGAAGTTGATCTGTTGGTGTAAAAAATCATTATGAACAACTTTCATGAAGGATGAAAGTTGTTTTGAAGTTGATTCGGGTGAAGAACATCATTATGAACAACTTTCATGAAGGATGAAAGTTGTTTTGAAGTTGATTTGGGGGCTAAGCTTGGGTCAAACTTGAGCTAGCTTTGGGCTAAGCTCAAATTGATTGTTTTATTTGATGTGAAACATCATTATGAACAACTTTCATGAAGGATGAAAGTTGTTTTGAAGTTGATTTGATTGGGCTAAGTTTGGGTCAAACTTGGGCTAGCCGTGGGCTAAGTCCAAATTGATTGTTGTGTTTGGTTAAAACATCATTATGAACAACTTTCATGAAGGATGAAAGTTGTTTTGAAGTTGATTTGGTGGTTAACTTAGGTCAAACTTGAGCTAGCTTTGGGCTAAGCTCAAATTTATTGTTGTGTTTGGTGAATACTTAGGTCAAACTTGAGCTAGCCTTGGGCTAGGCTCAAATTAATTGTTGTGTTTGGTGTAATCATGTAGGGCTAAACTTAGGTCAAACTTGAGCTAGCCTTGGGATAGGCTCAAATTAATTGTTGTGTTTGGTGTGAAATATCATTATGAACAATTTTCATGAAGGATGAAAGTTGTTTTGAAGTTGATTTGATGGTTAATTTTAATTTATGGAACAATTTTCATGAAGGATGAAAGTTGTTTTGAAATTGATTTGATGGTTAATTTGAATGGAACTTTCATGAAGGATGAAAGTTGTTTTGAAGTTGATTTGATGGTCAATTTGTATGGATTTTGTTGTTTTCATGAAGGATGAAAGTTGTTTTGAAATTGATTTGATGGTTAATTTGAATGGATTTTAGCTAGCTTTGGGCTAAGCTCAAATTGATTGTTGTGTTTGGTGTGAAACATCATTATGAAAAACTGAGCTAGCTTTGGACTAAGCTCAAATTGATTGTTTTATTTGGTGTAAAACATCATTATGGACAACTTCCATAAAGGATGAAAGTTGTTTTGAAGTTGATTTGATGGTTAATTTAAATGGATTTTGATGGATTTGAGAGGATGAAAGTTGTTTTGAAATTGATTTGATGGTTAATTTGAATGGATTTTGATGGATTTGGAGGATGAAAGTTGTTTTGAAGTTGATTTGATGGTTAATTTGAATGGATTTTGATGGATTTGGGGTGAAAGTTTTTTTGAAGTTGATTTGATGGTCAATTTGTATGGATTTTGATGGGTTTGGGTTTAAATTATTTTGAAGTTGATTTGATGGTTAATTTGAATGGATTTTGATGGATTTGGATTTAGACTNGCTCAAATTGATTGTTTTGTTTGATGTAAAACATCATTATAAACAACTTTCATGAAGGATGAAAGTTATTTTTAAGACTGGTAATCAATTTGGTTTCATGAAGGATGAAAGTTGTTTTGAAGTTGATTTGGTGGTCAATTTGGATGAGTTTTAATGGGAAGGATGAAAGTTGTTTTGAAGTTGATTTGGTGGTCAATTTGGATGGGTTTGAATGGATTTGAAAGGATGAAAGTTGTTTTGAAGTTGATTTGGTGGTCAATTTGGATGGGTTTTAATGGATTTGGGCTAGGCTCAAATTGATTGTTGGGGTTGGTGAATAACATCATTATGAACAACTTTCAGGAAGGGTAAAGTTGTTTTGAAGTTGATTTGGTGGTCAATTTGGATGAGTTTTAATGGATTTAAATTTAGACCGCTAAGCTCAAACTGATTGTTGTGGTTGGTGAAGTAAAACATGTAGGGCTAAACTTGGGTCAAACTTGAGCTAGCTTTGGGCTAAGCTCAAATTGATTGTCTCATGTAGGGCTAAACTTGGGTCAAATTTGAGCTAGCTTTGGGCTAAGCTCAAATTGATTATTGTGTAGGGCTAAACTTGGGTCAAACTTGAGCTAGCTTTGGGCTAAGCTCAAATTGATTATTGTTTTTGGTGTGAAATATCATTATGAACAACTTTCTNATTGTGAAGATATAGTAAGAGTATAATGTATCTTAGCTTCAAATTAACACCCAAGGTCAATCCTAAGGCCAATTAACCCTATAAAAACTCCTCTTGAGCTTTCCCATAATGATATTACCTTCTAAACATTAGAGGTTAGGACCAATATGTGGAATCTCAAGTTGAGCAAGGAGAAGAATTTTGAATTTCTAATTGGTGAGGATATATTTTCTAGTTCTCTAAGACTAGTCAATAGGAAAGTCCTATGGCTAGACCTAAGCTACTAAAGAAGTTTTCTAGACCTCAACCAAAAGTGAGGTCAACAGGTATGTCCCTCTTATTCCTTTTTCACTAAAAAAAAGCTTGATGTAGATTATAAAGTTTTTATGTCTATCATGTTTGTTTTATTTTCCTTTCCTTTTCGCTCACATTAACCATCCTCCTCTTTAATTAGCCATTATTGAAACACCTCACATTAATCCATTCCCCTTCTTCCACTATCCATGGTCAAAAACTCACTTACTTCCTCACTTCCTCATCAAACCAAAACCTACACACAATAACACATAATCGACTCACTCAACCCCATCCTTTCACACTGTCTGAAAACCCACTCACTTCCTCACTTCCTCACTTCCTCACCAAATCAAAACCTTCAAACAACAACAAATAATCACTCGCTCAACCCTAACTTACTATACTACCTNTTTTTTTGCAGGTATATCAATTTTAGGTATTTTGAGCAAAAGTAGCAAAAAGGACAAAATTTGGAGCCAAAATAGCAAATTTTGAGATTCTGGTGCATGAGGCGCTAAAACTGGCGCCTGAAGCGCCATTTTATAGAGAGCTGGTGCCTGAAGCGCCATTTTACAGAGAGCCGGTGTCTGAAGCGCAAAACCCCAGAACAGCGTAGTCTTAAGCAAGTTGGCGTCTAAAGCGCCAGAGATGACTTTTTGTGGATTGAGGTGGTTCGGTATTAATGTTGCACAAATTTTGAAAGAGAAACTTGCTCTAAATGCCCCATGAAGTGATTCAATGTATCTATACACTTTGAAAGTTCTTTTATGAAGGGATATGTCTCTTGGATCAATAAACATGTCTTTTGAATTCAAAAGTGTTGACTTTTAGATAGAATTTTGGAGGGAATTTTGAATTCTTTTTTTATGGAGACAACCTCTAATAAAAGAGAGGAAAGTCCAGGGCATGTGTGTAGAGTAAAGGGGGGATGAAGAGAGGCGTGAGGGAAAGAGTTCGAAGAAGGCAAGAGATAGAGAGAGAGACAAAGAGAAAGTCAAGGGCTTGGATATTTTTCCCAAGGATTGTAAGAGGAGAGGGAAGGTGAGAGATTTCTTCTTCATTACACTTCTAATAGAGAATTGAGAGTGCTTGTAAATAGGGAAAGTGCTTGACGAGAACTTCTAGGCATTTGTTTGGGTAGAATTGTGAGATAAGTTGTGCTCTTTTAGTTCTTTATTTTGTAAACTTATTTTTATATATGAAATTCGTGTTTTGTCGTATCCTTCTCATGAATTCTGAGCAATCTTCTTTATATTTGTCCCTACTTAGAGATATGGTTTTGTGAAGAATTGAAATTATTTTATACGGTTTTAAATGTCAAAAATTTGTGATGATTTGAACTCTGATCTTCATTTACTTTTCAATCTGGCAAATTGAAATGTTAAAATGTGTTGAGAAACATATGTTTCGAAAGGGCTATGATTTATACAACATAGTGAGAACCATATTTGATTTCATGGAAGAGGATGTCATCCATGGAGTTGAGTGCAAATAAATAGAGAAATATACTTTGTTGGATGTAAAATTAGAGATTTTAAGGTGGCAAATTAAAATCCCCAATTTGGTTCAATTGATTGGAAACTAATGTAAGATTGTTAGCCCTCAGGTGAGGGAGAAGTGGGAGCTTTGGAGTGGTGGTTGGTATCCTCCCAACCTAACCACCGAATTAGGGACCAAACTTTGAATTAGTCAATGNTTCAATCTGGCAAATTGAAATGTTAAAATGTGTTGAGAAACATATGTTTCGAAAGGGCTATGATTTATACAATATAGTGAGAACCATATTTGATTTCATGGAAGAGGATGGCATCCATGGAGTTGAGTGCAAATAAATAGAGAAATATACTTTGTTGGATGTAAAATTAGAGATTTTAAGGTGGCAAATTAAAATCCCTAATTTGGTTCAATTGATTAGAAACTAATGTGAGATTGTTAGCCCTCAGGTGAGGGAGTAGTGGGAGCTTTGGAATGGTAGTCGGTATCCTCCCAACCTAACCACCGAATTAGGGACCAAACTCTGGATTAGTCAATATTTTTTATGCACTTGGAAGATGGTAAAAGATAGGATTGCTCCTATTTGACACAAAATAATTTCTATATATTTTTTCAAATAATTTTAATTTCCTCACAATACATATACTCATTGTAAAGGGGAATGATGCTTTCTTAAATTTGAACTCTCCATCACAACAACTTATTTAGTTTTCATAAGTTTACTTTTAAAAGTTTAGCAATTAGTTTAGTTAACTTAGTTCTTTTAACTGCATTTTATTTAGCATGCACTCAATTACTTTAGATTCAAATTTAGTACTTCATTTTTGTAGATTAGATTGTAATTTACATTATAATTACAAGAATTTATCTATAATCATTTCTAACTTCCATGTGGGATCAATATCTAGGACTCCATTAGAGCCCTTTATTACTTGAGTGATACATATACTTATGTTCTTATTAGGGGATTTGACAATTTAAAACTTTTCAAAGATAAAATTATTTTCATTAAAGTTATTTTTGTTAGGGTTTAAATTGCATATGTATTTTATTACTGTTGTTTGTTTTTGTAATATTGAGAAATATTTGCAAAAATAGCACACTAAATATTCCCGCATCAAATTTTTGGCACCGTTGTCAGANGATAGGATTGCTCCTATTTGACACAAAATAATTTCTATATATTTTTTCAAATAATTTTAATTTCCTCACAATCCATATACTCATTGTAAAGGGGAATGATGCTTTCTTAAATTTGAACTCTCCATCACAAAAACTTATTTAGTTTTCATAAGTTTACTTTTAAAAGTTTAGCAATTAGTTTAGTTAACTTAGATCTTTTAACTGCATTTTATTTAGCATGCGCTCAATTACTTTAGATTCAAATTCAGTACTTCATTTTTGTAGATTAGATTGTAATTTACATTATAATTATAAGAATTTATCTATAATCATTTCTAACTTCCATGTGGGATCAATATCTAGGACTCCATTAGAGCCCTTTATTACTTGAGTGATACATATACTTATGTTCTTATTAGGGGATTTGATAATTTAAAACTTTTCAAAGATAAAATTATTTTCATTAAAGTTATTTTTGTTAGGGTTTACATTGCATATGTATTTTATTACTGTTGTTTGTTTTTGTAATATTGAGAAATATTTGCAAAAATATCACACTAAATATTCCCGCATCAAATTTTTGGCACCATTGTCGGGAAGTAACGAAAAGTATTAGTAAATTATTTTATTTAAAAAAAATTATTTGTTGTTTAATTTTAAATATTTTCATATTTTAGTGTGTTTGCTTGTTTTAATTGTTTATTGTGTTTGTTTATGCGTAGTTTAAGATCTGATGAATTATTGTCTTACGATTTAGAGTTTGAAATAACAATTAGAAAAAATCAAAAACAACAAAAAGAGATCAATAATTCTAGCAGAATGGCTTGCAACTCAAGTAATTCTGGAAATGAACATCATTAGAGATCTCTAAGAGATTATGCTAATCCTACAACAAATGAAGTATACAAATCCCTGTTGTACCTGCCAATTCAATTGAACTTAAGCCTGTTATTATCCAAAAGGATCAGAATAATCAGTTTGGGGCAACACCATCTGAAGATCCTAACTTACATCTTGCTAGTTTTTTTAGAATTGTGTGCTACATTTAAATATGATGGAGTATCGAATGATGTCGTCAAACTTAAACTTTTTCCTTTTTCACTAAAGGATAAATCTAAGATGTGTTAAACTCGTTAGCACCTGGATCTATCAGAACTTGAGGAGACTTATCACAAAAAATTTTATCTAAATATTTCCCGCCTTCAAAAACTGCTAAGCTTAGAAATGATATTACATCTTTTTGTCAGCTTGAAGGGGAATCAATTTATGAAGCCTGGGAAAAATTTAAAGATCTCCTTAGGAAGTGTTCACACCATGCATTGCCATATTGGTTAATAATTCAAACTTTTTTATAATAGATTGGTTGGATCTCTTAAATCAATAATTGATGCTACTACTAGTGTATCATTAATGTCAAAGCCATTCGATGAAGCGTATTCTTTAATTGAAGAGATGACTACTAATATTTTTAAATGACCCTTTGTAAGGGTAAATCCAAAAAGAGTAGCTAGTATTCATGATTCTGATGTAATATCTATGTTAGCTGCTCAAATAGCTGTTATATTGAAGAAGATAGATCAATATGCAATGAATTATTCTCAGACACCACCTATGTTTGAGGAAAACTTATTGGGACAAATGATAGAATCTCAATCTTCTTATGAGACCTTAAATGCAATAAATAATTGTTANAATACATATACTCATTGTAAAGGGGAATGATGCTTTCTTAAATTTGAACTCTCCATCACAACAACTTATTTAGTTTTCATAAGTTTACTTTTAAAAGTTTAGCAATTAGTTTAGTTAACTTAGTTCTTTTAACTGCATTTTATTTAGCATGCACTCAATTACTTTAGATTCAAATTTAGTACTTCATTTTTGTAGATTAGATTGTAATTTACATTATAATTACAAGAATTTATCTATAATCATTTCTAACTTCCATGTGGGATCAATATCTAGGACTCCATTAGAGCCCTTTATTACTTGAGTGATACATATACTTATGTTCTTATTAGGGGATTTGACAATTTAAAACTTTTCAAAGATAAAATTATTTTCATTAAAGTTATTTTTGTTAGGGTTTAAATTGCATATGTATTTTATTACTGTTGTTTGTTTTTGTAATATTGAGAAATATTTGCAAAAATAGCACACTAAATATTCCCGCATCAAATTTTTGGCACCGTTGTCAGAGAAGTAACGAAAAGTATTAGTAAATTATTTTATTTAAAAAAAATTATTTGTTGTTTAATTTTAAATATTTTCATATTTTAGAGTGTTTGCTTGTTTTAATTGTTTATTGTGTTTGTTTATGTGTAGTTTAAGATCTGATGAATTAATGTCTTACGATTTAGAGTTTGAAATAACAATTAGAAAAAATCAAAAACAACAAAAAGAGATCAATAATTCTAGCGGAATGGCTTGCAACTCAAGTAATTCTGGAAATGAACATCATCAGAGATCTCTAAGAGATTATGCTAATCCTACAACAAATGAAGTATACAAATCCCTATTGTAGCTACCAATTCATTTGAACTTAAGCCTGTTATTATCCAAATGGATCAGAATAATCAGTTTGGGGCAACACCATCTGAAGATCCTAACTTACATCTTGCTAGTTTTTTAGAATTGTGTGCTACATTTAAATATGATGGAGTATCGAATGATGCCGTCAGACTTAAACTTTTTCCTTTTTCACTAAGGGATAAATCTAAGATGTGTTAAACTTGTTAGCACCTGGATCTATCAGAACTTGGGGAGACTTATCACAAAAAATTTTATCTAAATATTTCCCGCCTTCAAAAACTGCTAAGCTTAGAAATGATATTACATCTTTTTGTCAGCTTGAAGGGGAATCAATTTATGAAGCCTGGGAAAAATTTAAAGATCTCCTTAGGAAGTGTTCACACCATGCATTGCCATATTGGTTAATAATTCAAACTTTATATAATAGATTGGTTGGATCTCTTAAATCAATAATTGATGCTACTGCTAGTGTATCATTAATGTCAAAGCCATTCGATGAAGCGTATTCTTTAATTAAAGAGATGACTACTAATATTTTTAAATGACCCTTTGTAAGGGTAAATCCAAAAAGAGTAGCTAGTATTCATGATTCTGATGTAAGATCTATGTTAGCTGCTCAAATAGATGTTATATTGAAGAAGATATATCAATATGCAATGAATTATTCTCAAACACCACCTATGTTTGAGGAAAACTTATTGGAACAAATGATAGAATATTNCTAACAAATTTAACCACATCTTAGCCTTATCTCTCAGTGAAAAAGGAAAAATTCTAAGTCTAATACATCGTTTGAGACTCTGTCATATTTAAAAGTAGCACACAAATCTAAAAAACTAGCGAGGTGTAAGTTCGGATCTTCATTTGGTGTTTCTCCAAATTGATTAGTTTTGTACCATTTGGATAATAACAGGTTTAAGCTCAAATGAATTAGCAGCTACATCAAGATTTTGGATAGATAAGTGACCTTCATCTGTTACAGATGAATTAGTAGCTACATCAGGATTTTGGATAGATAAGTGAATTTCATCTGCTGTAGGAATCGAATTAGCAGCTACATCAGGATTTTGGATAGATAAGTGAATTCCATCTGCTGTAGGATTTGCGTAAGCTCAAATGAATTAGCAGCTACATCAGGATTTTAGATAGATAAGTGAATTTCATCTGTTGTAGGATTTGCATAATCTCTTAGGGGTCTAGGTTGGTGTTCATTCTCTATTCCTTGATTGTTCATGTTGTTTTCCATTGTATAAAGCTACATCAGGATTTTGGATAAATAAGTGAATTTCATCTGCTGTAGGATTTGCATAATCTCGTAGAGATCTAGGTTGGTGTTCATTCTCTATTCCTTGATTGTTCAGGTTGTTTTCCATTGTATCAGAATTTCTATGTTCTCTTTTTAATCTTCTAATCCTTCTAACAGTGCGTTCTAATTCTGAATAGTAGGGTATAAGATTTTTCAGGTCCAAATTTACGCATATAATTTGAAATTAGTACTCAGTAATATAATTAACTAAATATAAAAATAAATTGCAATTGAAGTAAAAATTTTCTAATAATCCTAACTTGTCTGTTACTGTGATCGTGATTTGACTCACTCACTCAATCACTCCCCGGCAACGACGCCAAAAACTTAACATCGACTTTATATATGCAATAAAACATAAGATAAATATGGACGTAACAAATACTCAATAATTGTAAAGTCACACTTATCAACGCAAGTATACGTATCGCTCAAGTAATAGATATCGATCCCACAAGGAGTAGTTTAGAGTTACGAACTAAGATTTTAGAAAATCAATACTTTAATCACAACAATAAAGTTCAATTTGCTTATCTGTCACTAATAGACAATTGAAATAAATAGGTAATTTTAATAGCTATTAAATAACTAATGATATTAAGTAGGATTTAATTANTAAAGTCTCATATGAAGGTTGAACATCCACAAATTGCCCAGATGAATTCTCTTCCATCATAGGAGGTGTGAATAATTCATCCCATAATGATCTAATTTCTTTGATATTGCAGTAATCTGCATAGATATTGCATCAGAATCATGGATGCTAGCTACTCTTTTAGGATTTACCCGCTCAGAGGGTCAGAATCATGGATACTAGCTACTCTTTTAGGATTTACCCGCTCAGAGGGCCATTGAAAATTGTCATGGATACTAGCTACTCTTTTAGGATTTACCCATTCAGAGGGTCATTGAAAATTGTTGGTCATGATCTAATTTCTTTGATATTGCGGTAATCTGCGAAGCTAACATAGATATTACATCAGAATCGTGGATACTAGCTACTCTTTTAGGATTTACCCGCTCAGAGGGCCATTGAAAATTGTTGGTAGCAATATCTTTTAGGATTTACCCGCTCAGAGGGCCATTGAAAATTGTTGGTAGCCATCTCTTCTATTAGTGAATAAGCCTCATCAAAATGTTTTGACATTAAAGAACCACCGACGCAACATCTATAATCGATCTAAGAGATCCCACTAATCCATTATAAAAAGTTTGAATTATCAAACCATCTCTTCTATTAACTAATAAGCCTCATCAAAAGGTTTTGACATTAAAGAACCATCAGTTCTCTTCTATTAATGAATAAGTCTCATCAAAAGGTTTTGACATTAAAGAACCACCAGCCGCAATTTCTATTAATGAATAAGCCTCGCAAAAAGTTTTGACATTAAAGAACCACCAGCCGCAACATCATAATCGATCTAAGAGATCCCACTAATCCATTATAAAAAGTTTGAATTATCAACCAATCTGGTGACAATCAATCTAAGAGATCCCACTAATCCATTATAAAAAGTTTGAATTATCAACCAATCTGGTAACAAATGAATAAGCCTCATCAAAAGGTTTTGACATTAAAGAACCACCAGCCGCAACATCTATATTTTCTCTTCTATTAATGAATAAGCCTCATCAAAAGGTTTTGATATTAAAGAACCATCAGCCGCAGCATCTATCATCAAAGAGATCCCACTAATCCATTATAAAAGGTTTGAATTATTAACCAGTATGGTAACGAATGATGGGAGATCCCACTAATCCATTATAAAAAGTTTGAATTATCAACCAATCTAGTAATGAATGATGAGAACATATCCCACTAATCCATTATAAAAGGTTTGAATTATTAACCAGTCTGGTAACGAATGATGAGGGTATCAAAAGGTTTTGACATTAAAGAACCACGAGCCGCAGCATCTATAATCGATCTAAGAGATCTTAATCCATTATAAAAAGTTTGAATTATCAACCAATCTGGTAACGAATGATGAAGGCACTTCCTAAGATTATAAAAAGTTTGAATTATCAACCAATCTGGTAACGAATGATGAGGGCACTTCCTAAGAATATATTTTAATCTCTCCCAAGCTTCATATATCGACTCTCCATCAATCTGACAAAATGATGTTATGTCATTTATCTCCTAACCTTCGTATATTGACTCTCCATCAATTGGGCATTTCCTAAGAAGATATTTTAATCTCTCCCAAGCTTCATATATCGACTCTCCATCAATCTGACAAAATGATGTTATGTCATTTACTCTCTAAGAAGATCTTTAAATCTCTCCCAAGCATCATATATTGACTCTCCATCAATCTGACAGAATGATGTTATGTCATTTCTAAGTTCCCCAAGCTTCATATATTGACTCTCCATCAATCTGACATAATGATGTTATGTCATTTCTAAGTTTAAAAGCTTCATAAATTGACTCTCCATCAATCTGACAAAATGATGTTATGTCATTTCTAAGTTTAGTAGTTCATATATTGACTCTCCATCAATCTGACAGAACGATGTTATGTCATTTCTTAGTTTAGCAGCACCAGTCTGGTAATGAATGATGAGGGCAATTTCTAAGAAGATCTTTAAATCTCTCCCAAGCTTCGTATATTGACTCTCCATCAATCTGACAGAACAATGTTATGTCATTTCTAAGTTTAGCAGTTTTTTATGGAGGGAAATATTTGGATAGAAATTTCTGTGAAAGTTCTCCCCAAGTTCTAATAGATCCATTGGAGGGAAATATTTGGATAGAAATTTCTGTGAAAGTTCTCCCCAAGTTCTAATAGATCCTGTTGAGGGAAATATTTGGATAGAAATTTCTGTGAAAGTTCTCCCCAAGTTCTAATAGATCCTGGTACCTCTCCATCAATTTGACAGAATGATGTTATGTCATTTTTCTCAAGCTTCATATATTGACTCTCCATCAATCTGACAGAACGATGTTATGTCATTTCTTAGTCCTAAGAAGATCTTTAAATCTCTCCCAAGCATCATATATTGACTCTCCATCAATCTGACAGAATGATGTTATGTCATTTCTAAGTTCCCCAAGCTTCATATATTGACTCTCCATCAATCTGACATAATGATGTTATGTCATTTCTAAGTTTAAAAGCTTCATAAATTGACTCTCCATCAATCTGACAAAATGATGTTATGTCATTTCTAAGTTTAGTAGCCTTGGATGGAGGGAAATATTTGGATAGAAATTTCTGTGACAGTTCTCCCCAAGTTCTAATAGATTCTGATGGAGGGAAATATTTGGATAGAAATTTCTGTGAAAGTTCTCCCCAAGTTCTAATAGATCCATGATAGAGGGAAATATTTGGATAGAAATTTCTGTGACAGTTCTCCCCAAGTTCTAATAGATCCAGGATGGAGGGAAATATTTGGATAGAAATTTCTGTGAAAGTTCTCCCCAAGTTCTAATAGATCCTGTTGAGGGAAATATTTGGATAGAAATTTCTGTGAAAGTTCTCCCCAAGTTCTAATAGATCCTGGTACCTCTCCATCAATTTGACAGAATGATGTTATGTCATTTTTCTCAAGCTTCATATATTGACTCTCCATCAATCTGACAGAACGATGTTATGTCATTTCTTAGTCCTAAGAAGATCTTTAAATCTCTCCCAAGCATCATATATTGACTCTCCATCAATCTGACAGAATGATGTTATGTCATTTCTAAGTTCCCCAAGCTTCATATATTGACTCTCCATCAATCTGACATAATGATGTTATGTCATTTCTAAGTTTAAAAGCTTCATAAATTGACTCTCCATCAATCTGACAAAATGATGTTATGTCATTTCTAAGTTTAGTAGTTCATATATTGACTCTCCATCAATCTGACAGAACGATGTTATGTCATTTCTTAGTTTAGCAGCACCAGTCTGGTAATGAATGATGAGGGCAATTTCTAAGAAGATCTTTAAATCTCTCCCAAGCTTCGTATATTGACTCTCCATCAATTGGGCATTTCCTAAGAAGATATTTTAATCTCTCCCAAGCTTCATATATCGACTCTCCATCAATCTGACAAAATGATGTTATGTCATTTATCTCCCAAGCTTCATATATTGACTCTCCATCAATCTGACAGAACGATGTTATGTCATTTCTCTTTAAATCTCTCCCAAGCTTCATATATTGACTCTCCATCAATCTGACAGAACTATGTTATGTCATTTCTAAGTTTAGCAGTTTTGGATGGAAGAAGAAATTTCTGTGAAAGTTCTCCCCAAGTTCTAATAGATCTAGGTGCTAATGAATTTAACCATCTAGTAGAAGTTCTCCCCAAGTTCTAATAGATCTTGGTGCTAACAAATTTAACCACATCTTAGCCTTATCTCTCAGTGAAAAAGGAAAAATTCTAAGTCTAATACATCGTTCGAGACTGTCATATTTAAAAGTAGCACACAGATCTAAAAAACTAGCGAGGTGTAAGTTCGGATCTTCATTTGGTGTTTCTCCATAATAGCAGGTTTAAACTCAAATGAATTAGCAGCTACATCAAGATTTTGGATAGATAAGTGACTTTCATTTGTTGTAGGATTTGCATAATCTCTTAGGGGTTTAGGTTGGTGTTCATTCTCTATTCCTTGATTGTTCAGGTTGTTTTCCATTGTATCAGAATTTCTATGTTCTCTTTTTAATCTTCTAATCCTTCTAACAGTGCGTTCTAATTCTGAATAGTAAAGTATAAGATTTCTAGGTTCTCTTCTTAATTTTTTAATCCTTCTAACAGTGCATTCTAATTCTGAATCGTAGGGTATAAGATTTTCATGTCGAAATTTACGCATATAATTTGAAATCAGTACTCAGTAATATAATTAACTAAATATAAAAATAAATTGTAATTGAAGTAAAAATTTTCTAATTATCCTAATTTGTCTGTTACTGTGATCGTGATTTGACTCACTCACTCAATCACTCCCCGGCAACGGCGCCAAAAACTTGACATCGACTTTATATATGCAATAAAACATAAGATAAATATGGACGCAACAAATACTCAATAATTGTAAAGTCACACTTATCAACGCAAGTATATGTATCGCTCAAGTAATATAGGGCTCTATGGAGTCCTAGATATCGATCCCACAAGGAGTAGTTTAGAGTTACGAACTAAGATTTTAGAAAATCAATACTTTAATCACAACAATAAAGTTCAATTTGTTTATCTGTCACTAATAGACAATTGAAAAAAATAGGTAATTTTAATAGCTATTAAATAACTAATGATTTAAGTAGGATTTAATTATGATATTCAATATATAAGAAAACATCTTTCTCCTTGTCAAGAAATCATAATGAATGGATAAAATGAATTAGTTTAATTTATATTGTGCCAAATAGAAGCATACCTATTCTTTACCCTTTGGTCCAGGCATAAATAACATTGACTAATCCTACGCTTGTTTACTAAATCTGCGGCTATGCTGGGAGGATACCGGCTCTCACTTCGGAGATCCCACGTTCCCCTCACCTGAGGGATAACATCTACACTTCAACACTCAAACGATAGGACCGAATTGGGGATTTTAGTTTGTCACTCTAAAATCTTCAATTCTATGCTCGATAATATTATTTCCTTATTTATTTGCACCCAACTTCCAAGGG
>JXCR01135994.1:3080-13477 GCA_002079205.1 Phalaenopsis hybrid cultivar | reverse complement strand
TATATATATAGACATATATATATATTCGTATTTTTATGGATTCTGTGTATTTGAGAAACTTGAAATTGAGAAAATATTCAAAAACATCTTTATTTACCTAATTTTATTGGACTTAAATCAAAATAACAAAAATTTTAGAACTGGAGCCTGAGGCGCCAGATTGGCACCTGAAGCATCACATTTCAGAGAGTTGACGCCTGAAGTGCCAGAATCCGCACCTGAAGCGCCGCAATGACAAAAATGACTTAAAATGTTTTAAAAGGAGGGTTTTTGCAGCTTTTTGCAGGTTCTTCTCCTTATAACTCCCAAAAATTGATTCCAAAGCATTCTTTAGAGGGGGAAATGAGGGAAGAGTCACTAGTTTTCAATTCCTATGGCTTTCCACTCTAAAAATTCTACGAGATTTGAAATTTTCAAACAGAGAAAATTCGTCAGTTTCGATGCGCAGAAGTTACATGATTGAGTTCTTGTGAGAAGATACTAATCAAGGAAAGGGGGTTTGTGAATCAAGGATTCAACACACCGAATACTCGAGTGGAAGAGATTATCGTGCAGAGACGTTGGGAAGTGCTTTGCTACACTATTGTTGTTGTAGTTGTCCCTATAGTGAAAGAGTTTTATGCAAATATTCATGGAATCAACCAAGGAATTGTCTATGTGCAAGGNATTGGACTGAAATCGAAATGACAAAAATTTTAGAACTGGAGCCTGAGGCGTCAGATTGGCACCTGAAGCATCACATTTCAGAGAGTTGACGCCTGAAGTGCCAGAATCCACACCTGAAGCGCCGCAATGACAAAAATGACTTAAAATGTTTTAAAAGGAGGTTTTTTGCAAGTTCTTCTCCTTATAACTCCCAAAAATTGATTCCAAAGCATTCTTTAGAGGGGGAAATGAGGGAAGAGTCACTAGTTTTCAATTCCTATGGCTTTCCACTCTAAAAATTCTGCGAGATTTGAAATTTTCAAACAGAGAAAATTCGTCAGTTTCGATGCGCAGAAGTTACATGATCGAGTTCTTGTGAGAAGAGACTAATCAAGGAAAGGGGGTTTGTGAATCAAGGATTCAACACACCGAATACTCGAGTGGAAGAGATTATCGCGCAGAGACGTTGGGAAGTGCTTTGCTACACTATTGTTGTTGTAGTTGTCCTTATAGTGAAAGAGTTTTATGCAAATATTCATGGAATGAACCAAGGAATTGTCTATGTGTAAGACAAGTTTGTGCAATTCACTCCTTCAAGGATAAACGATATGTTTATGATTGAAAGTGCTCCTATTTGCCACTATGCAAATTTTATCCTGATAAGAGATAATATGAACGACCTCTATTGATACCTTATGAAGATGCAAATTGGGAGGCCAGAGACGATGGAAATGTAAGTTTTTCTTCATCATTATTGAATTTTGCATCTAAGGCGTGGCATTTATTTATTGCATCGAAACTACTCCCCACTATGAAAATTAGTAAAGTGACTAAGGAGAGTGTTATTTTGAATTATTGTATTCAAACTAAAAAACATTTTGATATTGGTGCAATAATTATAAAATCAGTTTTGGGTTTGATCGGAAATGGATCTACTACTGGACTGAGACATCCATCCACTATTTTCCTACTGTGCAGTCAATCGCAAGTACCTTATGAAAGTTGAGAAAAAGTGATTCTTCCTTGGAAGCCTATGGACCCAGAAGTTTATTGCAACTGCATTGGAATGGGAGATGAGAATGATATGAATGTACTGATGGATCAAGCATCCCAGAATTCATCACCTATTTAACCTTACTTCAGTTCGAACGCACTTTTGAAAAGGATCAAGAAGATAGTGAAAGAGGTATAGAACATTATACATGCAATTGAGAATATTTCTGAAATGTTGGATCATCTAGATTGGAGACTAAAGGAACATTTTGAACATACTGGACATATTGAAGATGGTTTGGTACGTATCTTCAAGAAACATGCTTGGATTGAGGACTCAACTGATGAATTTCCTTATCGACCTTTTTACAACTTTTACGTGCACTACCAATCCATGGGAGATATCCAGGAGGACGAGTCCATGGGAGATATCCAGGAGGACGAGAGCGAAGAAGATGTTTGAACTTACTTTATGCACGGAACACTTATTTAGTACTGCTTGCTTATGTGCTTGTGTTATGTTGGATTGCATTTATTTTCATTATTGAACTATATTTATATTTATGTTTGTTTTTGAGTATTTTGATGTTTAGATTTTAGTGTTAGGATGTTTGGTTTGCTTGAGACACTGAATTAGATTTTGTTGGCTTGAAAATTGTTAGTTTGTAAAAGCGCGGATTTTATATATATAAGTGAGTTTTGTGTTGTTTGTGAAAGTTATGTGTTAGAAAATTATTTAATTATGAGTATAAGTATTTATTTGAGTTAATTAAAGGTTGACTTAAAGTGGTACATAGCATATTTCCTCAGNATATATATAAGTGAGTTTTGTGTTGTTTGTGAAAGTTATGTGTTAGAAAATTGTTTAATTATGAGTATAAGTATTTATGTGAGTTAATTAAAGGTTGACTTAAAGCGGTACATAGCATATTTCCTCAAAAAATGAAATCTGAAAAAATTAAGGCGTTGGCGCCTGAGGCGCCAAATTCCCGAAAATGCCTAGATTGCCTAAAAAATCGTGAAATTGCCCAGTAAAACACCATTTTAGTGTTTGGGTCTTCTCCTATCTCTAAACCGTGACCTAAGGCTTCACATTGTGAGCATTTGGCAAGNAAAATGAAATCTGAAAAAATTAAGGCGTTGGCGCCTGAGGCGCCAAATTCCCGAAAATGCCTAGATTGCGTAAAAAATCGTGAAATTGCCCAGTAAAACACCATTTTAGTGTTTAGGTCTTCTCCTATCTCTAAACCGTGACCTAAGGCTTCACATTGTGAGCATTTGGGAAGATTTTGAAGGCCAAAGATCTAAGATTTCATCTTCTCTTTATAAGAGCTTCATTTTAACCTAGAAATTTTTTATTGTCACCATGGATTTTTCCTGCATTATAGGAGATCTGAAATTTGGAATTTTTGATGAAGAAACTTGACGAAAACTCATGGTAAGAAGTTTCTTACCAAATAATCTTACTTGTAGAACTATATTTTTTATCTTGTAATTTATTTGGATCTTACTTGGATTTTCATAGAAATTCTAATGGCTCCATGAGTAAAAAGAGGAAAGCCTACGAGAGATTTTAACATGAGGAGATTCATCAGTTTCAAAGCCCAACACAGTTATAATACTCAAATGGAATCAAGGAGGTTGATCCAAGAACGAGCATATGCTAACCCGGGTGGCAAGATCGAGAGGTTGATCGTCGCCAGAAATTGAGAGAGGNCTTACTTGGATTTTCATAGAAATTCTAATGGCTCCATGAGTAAAAAGAGGAAAGCCTACGAGAGATTTTAACCTGAGAAGATTCATCAGTTTCAAAGCCCAACACAGTTATAATACTCAAATGGAATCAAGGAAGTTGATCCAAGAACGAGAATATGCTAACCCGGGTGGCGAGATCGAGAGGTTGATCGTCGCCAGAAATTGAGAGAGATTTTGCTACTTTACTGCAGTAGCTATTGTGCCTATGATCTGGGAGTTTTATGCCAACTTGCAGTTCACCACTAATGATCACATCCTTGTGAGAGGTAAGCAAGTCAAGTTTACAAGAGAAAGGATCATTGTTTTTTATGGACTGAGAAATGCATTTCATTGTAAATATAATGCATTCATGATGACTGATTCATCACTGGATGAAGTAATTGCCTTTCTGACTGATGAAAAAGGAGAACAGACTATTAGAAATAATAAGAAAGTTAACTTCTCCGCTTCCATGATGACTTTTCGGTCAAAGATATGACACAACTTCATCTCTGCTAAATTACTACCAACAAAGCATCTAAGCGAAGTAACGAAGGATAGAGCTATGCTAAACTTTTGCATTCAGAAAATGAAGGCAGTAGATGTTGGTGCTCTTATAGTTCATCATGCTTGGAGTATATCTAGTAGTGCTACATCTAGTGGTTTGGGTACCTTGCCATGATTTTCACTTTATGTGAACAATCAGGAGTAGAGTCCCATAGAAATGAGGAAAAGTTATAGCCACAAAATCCAATTGAGAAGCATGTGGTTCAAAGATTTGAATCATTTGTTGAGTCTAGGAGTGGAGGTCGTGATAGACTATCAACATCAGCTGCAGGGGCATCTACTTCTCATATTGCTTCACTTGAAATTATTATGGAGCAGATTATGATTCAGCAAATGGATATTGTGAATATGCAGAATAGGACTGGATGAATTGAAGCAAGAAATGCTTATAATGATGAATATAAGAAGAGGAGAGTTCGACGTGATATAGCTTACAGGGAGGCTATGGTTAGATATCTTAGGGTGAGTATAATGTGGGATTTCCAACTTGCCCCAACTTCACTCCTTATTCTCCAGATCATGATGATAATGAAGAAGAAGAAGATTATTATTCTCCAGATCATGATGATGATGATGAAGAAGAAGATAATGATGATAAGGAGGAGGAAGGCATTGAAGATGATATTTTTAGCAGTTTAGTTTGTTAGTTAGTTTGTTTATTTGTTAGTTTGTTATTTTGATTATTTGTAGTTTGTTTTTTTTAAATCTTGTAGTAAGAACTTTCATTTTAATGTTGTGTTGTGGACCTAAATTGTAATAGTAAATGTAAATTTTTACTTTTTCTGCATTTTTAGTATTTTCAGTTCTTGTTTATGCTTTTAATTCTTAGCAAATCTTTTAAAATATATTATATTTCATTTAATGCTTTAAAGCATGTATGAAATTTTTAAAGTTAGTACCTGTTGTATACAGAGACTAGTTTCGTACTCAGAAATCATCTACAGGTTAGTCTTTATTTTCATGCATTTACTATTTTCTTTCACCTACAAAATTTTGTATTAAACATGTTTAAATTACTTAAAAATTTAAGTTTGAGGGAAAGAAAATTTTCTTTTAAAAAGGAAGTAAACTAAATTTTATTTTTCCTCTNTCTTTATTTTCATGCATTTACTATTTTCTTTCACCTACAAAATTTTGTATTAAACATGTTTAAATTACTTAAGAATTTAAGTTTGAGGGAAAGAAAATTTTCTTTTAAAAAGGAAGTAAACTAAAATTTATTTTTCCTCTATTAACTATATTTTTAAAATTAATTTAACATGACTTGAGATATTAAGATTTAACTTTAAGTGACTATACTCATGTTTGTAAATATTATGATAAATTTTGGTAAAAGTTTTTAATAATGAAGGTCAATTCTAAAGTTTAAGATATTTGGTATGAAAAGATAAGATTATGTTTTTCTATTTAAAATAAAGGAAATCGTATGTATGAAGTATAAAGAATCTTAAAGTTTTATGTAAGAAGAAAAGAACGAGACTTTATGAAAAATCATAAAACTAATATTAATTTGTAAAGTGGAGAAGGGTAAAGAGTTTTAACTTTAAGAAGATGATAGTGAAGTTCAAAATTATTAAAGGTTATCCAGATATAGTAATCCTCACTTGCAAAAGAAAAAGAAAAGAAATGATTAAGAAGATCCTAAAAAAAGAAAAAAAGGAGTAAAAAAAAAAGAAAAAAAGAAAAGAAAAGTAAAAATATGTAAGGAGAAGCTTGAGGAGATTCCTAATAAAAAATTGGCTTTACTTGAATCAACTTAAGAAAAATACTTTATTACATTTTCTAAACTTGTATTGGAGTATTAGCACCATTACTAGTAATNCTAAAGTTTAAGATATTTGGTATGAAAAGATAAGATTATGTTTTTCTATTTAAAATAAAGGAAATCGTATGTTTGAAGTATAAAGAATCTTAAAGTTTTATGTAAGAAGAAAAAAACGAGACTTTATGAAAAATCATAAAACTAATATTAATGTATAAAGTGGAGAAGGGTAAAGAGTTTTAACTTTAAAAAGATGATAGTGAAGTTCAAAATTATTAAATGTTATCTATATATAGTAATCCTCACTTGCAAAAGAAAAAGAAAAGAAATGATTAAAAAGATCCTAAAAAAAAGAAAAAAAGGAGTAAAAAAAAAGAAAAAAGAAAAGAAAAGTAAAAATGTGTAAGGAGAAGCTTGAGGAGATTCCTAATAAAAAAATTGGCTTTACTTGAATCAACTTAAGGAAAATACTTTATTACATTTTCTAAACTTGTATTGGAGTATTAGCACCATTACTAGTAAATTTTTTATGAAGTTCTTTTTTATATGAATATTCTAAGTATTTTTGATATGACAAATTACAATTTTTCTTAAAATAAATAGAGCCTCAGAAATCTTAGATTTGATTACTGAGTACTCTTAGACCTAGAGTGTGAACCTAAGTCATTAAAAGTTTTTCTTAAATTTTACTGTNTGATTACTGAGTACTCTTAGACCTAGAGTGTGAACCTAAGTCATTAAAAGTTTTTCTTAAATTTTACTGTTTATTTATGAATATTCTAAGTATTTAATAAGTAACAGAACGTCAAACTGTTTTGTTCCAATTAATGTGATGATCTCAAGTAAAACTGAAATTGTGATTGTGATGATTTTATTTTGTTCATATTTAATTTTTATACTTTAAATTTGTTTAAGTTGTCAGTGTATTTTTCTACTAAAATTTTGACGTTTAAAAAAAATCAAATGAAATATTATTAAAAAATGACTTGATTATGAAAAAATCTTGATGTAGTATTTAAATTAGAATTTGAAGATTAAATTCATTNTTGACGTTTAAAAAAAATCAAATGAAATATTATTAAAAAATGACTTGATTATGAAAAAATCTTGATGTAGTACTTAAATTAGAATTTTAAGATTAAATTCATTATTTTTAAACTCTAATTTAAGCAAGTATGTTGTTAAACTAAATGACCAATGAGATGAACTCAACAACACTAAGATATTAAATTTTGAGTTTAAATAAGCTTAATTAAGCCTCAAAGTGAATTTGATAGCTTCATGAAGCCAATACAAGACAAAATTATATCTAAATTTTGTGTGCTTATAATTAAATTTAGTGTCCCGGTGCTCTCTCATTAGATATAGGCACTTAAATGCTAAAAAAATATTCTATGATTAAAAGAATCAATCTGATTCATACTCTAAATTGTTCGAAATCTTAGCTATAACTATAAAAATATCACTCCAAATAATTATAAATGGGCTCTTATTCTTCACATTAATGGTATCTTTTGCTAATTTTGGAGAGAGTTTGAAGATTTGGTGAACTATAAACTAACGTTTAACATAGATGAAAACTAAGTTGGTTCCCTAGTTATTTTTATTTATAATATTGCACATAAAAAACCTTTGTCTCTTGCATTTTTTTTAAATCTATGTGTGTTATTCTAAATAAAAAAAATTTTAAAAATTAATTTTTTTTGGTCTATCACTATAAATATTTAACACATAATAAAATTTGATTTTTATTAGTGAAATTTTTACTTAAAATTGCTTATAATTGGTTTGGAAAATAGGGACCCATCTACCCTAGAATCTCAGGCAGCCTGCTAGATGGTTGGCCATGTTTTGGATTCATCACTGGTCCACTTGCAAACCAACATTCTCACCATCTAATTTAATTTTTATGGTCATTATCCACCTCACACCTTCCACCCTTTATTCATTATATGTTGCTCTTTCTCTTCAAGAAAAAAAAAACACCTAAAAAGAGAAAAGGAAAAAGAAAAGAACCCTTTGCTTTTCTTCTCCACACTCTCTATAGTTTTCCTCAAATAATTCCATCTTAGCTTCAATCCAACATTAATGGCAAATATTCTATGAAATCCTTTGTTGGCTTATTGGTGTTTCTCTAAGGCTTGGTTTTTCATATTTAGTATTTTTTTTTTCATTTTATCAAGATTTTTCCTTTTTATTTTTTAGGATGTATTTTGGTTTCATCAGACTTCAATTGTAGATAGGGGGAAATTTCTAGTATGTGAAGCGGGTGCCAGTATTGATGATAGTGTTGAGGCATTGGGGTTAAGGATGCAAAGGACTTTGTCCTTGAAATATTTTGGGATTTGAGTTCTTCATATTTTTCTGAGAGAATGAGACTTTGAAAGGAAGTAATTTTTTAGGTGGTGCTTCTGAAAATTTAGAATTAGGAGATTCTTATTGCTACCCTGCACAAAATGTTTGGCCTAAGTGGCATTCTGCATTTTTGAAGATCACATCTCATACTGGAACATTAACTTGGATATAAGATTTCTTTTCTATTCTTTTTTTACCATTTTGAGGAACTTCATTGTGATGGGATATGTTGTATTGGCTCCTTTATTGTGCTATCTGTTTTCATTAGTTCTAACTTCAGAGAAAGGCGTTGGGGTGGAACTTGGGTTTTTGATTTATTGATTGTACATTCTACTGAAAGGATCATCTTGGAAGTAAAAAAAGAGAAATAATTGCGAGCTATTTCTCTCATGCAATCATGATTTTTTCTAAGTGGATATTTCATGGGAATTAAGTGAGACTATAGGCGTTGTGCTACTTCATACAAGATATGTATGGACACATGGGAGAAGAAGTATTTTTATTGGCTTCTTTACAAGTTCATCTTTGATATCTAATAGAATTTTGATTTGATGTCATGGAATAAATAATTATCATTCTTTTTAAATTTAATTCTATAAACATGCTAAATAATATTTATGTTATAAGGGCCCATATACACAGGTATAAGCAGAGACACTTGCAAGCACATAATGCCCCCTTAGATCACCCATTCCTTTCAAGGTACAAATAAGAATCTCCAACACGCATGAATTTTCAGAAACACTGCCTAGAAACCTACTTCTTAAAGTCTCAATCTCTCAGCCAACTATGAAGAGTCCAAAACACAAAATTTTGCCAAGGCAAGATCCTCAACATCCCCAACCCTGATACCTCAACACTAACATCAATATTGGCATCAGCTTCAAATACTATGAATTTCCCCCAATATGCAACTGTAGTCCGGTGAAATCAAAATATATCATAAAAAAAATTTTTTGATTGCGATAATAGAAAAAAATAAAATATGAAACCCCAGCCCTAAAGAACAATTCCAACATGTCAATTAGGGATATAAATGAACTAATGCACTTGATGAACAACTCAAACTCAACCCAATTAAGACTCAATCATGTTCATTTACATTAGTAAATAAACATGTTTGAACAATTTCTAAAACCTCGGAGCTTAAATGTACAAAGCATGAACATCGTTTAACTTGTTAATTATGTTCACGAATAAAACTCACTTTTCCTCTAACCTCTCATAGTTTCAGGTATTCAGGTTTTGCCCAAAACATACGAAGCCATGAGTTTCTAGGGTGTGTAAGTATTGAAGGCAAAAACGAGATTGAAGTGTGCAACACTTTTCCGATAGTTAACCCGTCAGTTATAAAAAAAACAACCCATAAACGATGTTTAATCGACAGTTTTTACCTGCATAAAAAAAATCAATGGATGCAACACTTTTCTAAGAGTTAACTTATCGATTTTAAAAAATGACGCATAAATGATGTATAACCGACAATTTTGTCTGTTTCAAAAAACTAACGATGCGACACTTTTCCGACGTTTATGTTGTTGTTATTGCCGACAAAAGAACATTCGGTTATACGAATCAATGACTCAATTTTTTTTGAAAATCTCTATGATATTAAATTGTCGGATGATCGTCAGTAAATTTATATCGTCAAAATATTGATTGATTTTGAAATTACCGACAAACGTTTTATCCACGAGCTTAAAACCATTGGTAAACCGTCAGTAACATTAGAAATGATTGTCTTTCTTATCATAACCGAAAAATTGTGACCGTCGGAAAAAGCCTAAATTCTTGTTGTGTTTCTACTCTTCTCATAAGTCTTACCCAATTAAAAAGTGTTGTTGAGAAAGTGCAGTGCAATCATTGTAAGTTGTATATGATTAAGAATAATGATAGTGCAACAACTCAATATAAAAGTCACCCACAAAATTGTTCAAAAAAGCTAGAAAAGGGATAAGTGCGTATCACTATAATAAAATTAACACTTTCATTTGAATGTGAGAGTTGGATGCAAACTTGGAAGTATGATCATGCTATAATATGAGAGATTACATTCACATATGATCATGGTTCTTGAATTATCTTTCATTTTAATGAAGTTTATAATTGATAAATTAGTAGGTGTGATCGGATTTATAAAATTATTTATTAATTTTTTTATGTGAAAATTTAGATACTTGTTTGAATTTTAGCTCGTTTAAATACTCGTTCACTTATCATAAACAAATCAAATACAAGTCTAAGTCCAAACAATGAAAATTTTAAACATGTCAAGCTCGAACAATATATGAAAGCTCAATGCAAGCTCAAGCGGAACCATGTCTGAACCATGATATACTCA